>JAQLOL010014257.1:0-11995 GCA_029783665.1 Naso thynnoides
AAATTCTAAATGTGCTCAGTCTTGCAACAAGAAAAGATTTTGCAGGAAAACTGGTTTGATGATTGACAGGAAATTGCTCAGCACTCATTCGATGATAGACTGAGTCACTTTCAAGCAGCTGTTTGTCTTTTACAGTCGTCACCATGTGTTTAGGTTTTGCACTGTTGGTTGGACAAAAAAAGATGAAGAATGGGATTTTTTTTGGGGGGGGGGGATTTTCTGACATTTTACAGACAAATCATTTTGGAAAGAAAATAGTTGACAGAGGAGTCGATAATGGAATAAACCGAATCTTTTATTTTTTAAGCAGAACTTTCAAAAAAATTTTACTGAAATGTTGATTATTTTGGGGATAACACACTGTGGGCAAGATCCACAAAAGGATCGCGCTGTTTTTGCGATCATTAAACCTGCGCAAATGAGAGAAAAAAATAGCATGCAATCCTCAAAGGGTGAAATGCATGCAAACGCCTGCACCTGTCCCATCTGCATGCAATTAAATTAGGGAATATTCAAAAAATTGGCCAAAGTGGCCCCTTTCTATTTAAAAAGAATTGTTGCAAATGCCTACTAATTCACAAAGACTAGTGCTAATTGCCACAGGCAGGTACCACGGTGCTATCTAGACCCCTGTGATACTCTCTGTAATACTCACTCTCACTTGAATTGCTGAGTTGGTATTGAGCGACATTATGGTCGAAATCTGCAGTCACGGGGGGAAACAAGTGGGTTGTGAGCTTACTTTGAATTTTGAAATGAAACGATTCTGATGGAGTTTAGGATTTCTCCATAAGGGCTGCCTTTATTACAAACAATTTCACATTTAATCCTGGAATCTGTGCGGAACAGCCTGTGAGGATGTCAGCGGCAGTGAGAAGATGCTGGAGCCAGCTGAAAACACACATCCACCGGTGAACGACAAAAACACTTTGTGGATGGGGTGTTAAAATGGGACAGATTGCGTGTGCTGATTCTGTGTGAATATTCTGCTATTGGCGGGTGCAATCCATTCTTTGTGGATCTGGACCTCAGTCTGCTGAAGAAGGAAGAATTTTCTGCAGGCTTTGATCCATGCAAGTATCTGTTAACGAACAAAAGCCAAACTCTCAGTCGCAGGACCTTCATTAGGGCGATGCAGTCTTCACAAAGAAACCATAGGTCCATCATATGTGGACATAACATTAATGTAATCAGTACGATCAGCAGTATGAGCTATGCCGGTGCTGGGTAACTAAAGTTCTTCTGGGAGTTGTAGTTCAGCAGACACTTCGTAGTTCTCTAGGTGCACACAGATGTATGTGTATATTAATATTACATAGACAGGGCATACGGTGAGAGTATGAAAAGTGTACGTCAGACCGAGCCCACAGCGTGCAAACTAAACATCAGATAACCAAGACAGAGTATGAAAGTACCTCAAGGTTACTAAACCTTTGTTTTAAGTTTTAGAAGGTTGGAAAGAACTCTACACAAACATCAGGAAAGCTGGAAATGCTTCCCTCGTCAGCATACTGTCTTTTGGGCTTTCTGGCACCTTAGCACATCCTCTGGTCATGAGTGCAGTGAGCTTTTTTTTTAGTATTAAAATATCTCACTGGGTCAAAATAAGGCAAAAACACAAAGCCAAAAACGTTTTCTGTTTGGCTAAAGACAAAATAAATTCAGCACCTCTTTTTTCAAAACTAAGACTGAACTACTTTGGTCCGGCCGTGTTCATGGAGTGAACTAAACTCAGATTATCTCACCTCAGTGTCTGTCACAAATGAGTTCAAAGATGTCAAGCAGGGATTTCCCAAAAGACAGAGAGCATCAGCACAGAGAAGCTGTTTGCTAGTAACAGACGGCAGTTTCGCGCCTCACTCAAGCTGCTGCGGTCAAAGCAATTAGCAGAGACGACGTCTTCGAAAGCCACATGGAGGGCTTTGCCCAGAGCAGCGAGTGATTTGTGATAATACTGTCAAAACAACACAGTGCCTCATAAATCATTTGTTTCTATTTGTGTTTTCTTATTTTTTTTAAGAAGCAGTAATGCACCTCAGCGCTGTTGCTACCTGCCATAAAACAGAAAAATGCATTGAGAGCGTTTGTTCTTTTCGTGCAGTTTTGCTTACAGACTCTCTTTAGACCTCTCTTCACTCGTTCTTTGTTGAACAATGAGTTGGGAAAAACATTAGCAGCCCCCTCATAATTCCTCCCTATGAATTCCTCTGTAACATCCTCTGTTTTGTTCAGTCTTCTCTAATCTTTCATCGCACCTTATGCCAGTCACTATGAAAAAGCTGCTATAATTCGAGAAATCTGATAATATGACGTTAGAACATCATCTTTAACACATTTTTTTGTTGAAGGACAAATTAATAACATGTAGTAGGCAATGGAAAGGCTGAAATTCACCAGTATTGTCCTTTAAACTGGACTTTCAAGTTTACCTGCACTTAAAAATGTATATCTGTTAGTGGCATGTTTGAGCTTGACTGCACAGAATGATGCGTGTTCACAGTTCGACATTAGAAGCCTGTTTTCACATTCATCTGCTCACCTGGAATCGAAGTCGATTCGACACTTATAAGCGGAATTTCATGACATCACAACCAGTTTGGAGCCAATCATTGTCAAGTATCCAACTAACATAAAAGCAATGAGCACATACACTAAGAATGGTCTTTTTTTTTTTGTGAAGTGGAAAATATTTGAGTTCGTCACTTAAACTTTTGCATTTCCTCAGACTGTTTCTCAGCTAATGAACTGTTTTGTTCTCCTTAACTGTTTTATTGTTAGTGTGAGGAATCGGCAGTTAAATCGGCAATTTACAGCATTTTCATTCTTAAAAAGCGATTACTCTCAATAGAAACGGTCTTCGCCTGATGCCTCCTGTAATTCTCAAAATATCCTTTTTATTTCGAATTACAACACAAGGTTTCACTTACAAATAATAAGACACTTTTCTAACAGCAACTGGAATCTGCAAACAAAATGCATTGTTCATGGATATCATCCACAAATTTAACTTTTCATTAACTTCTATTCCGGTACACATATTCAACATTAACTTGTTACCTATTAGCATGCATATAAGTAGCACACTGGCACTTCAATACTTATTATAAAGCACTGCATGACCATATTCTACAGCTACAAGGCCAATAACACATAGTTAACCTCCTTATTACTGCTGATTAAAAGCAGGTAAGTAAGTTTTTTATGAGCTTAATGATCTACCCCCAATTCATAATTACCAAACCCTCCAGAATAAGCATTAATAATCGCTTCATAGAGACTAATTTGAAGGTAAATGTTACTAGTATCTGCCAGAATAAAAAAATAGTTAATGTAAACTATGCGATACTGATATAAAGTGTCCTTATTTCTTTTGAAAGCGACATGCAAGCGATTGTAACAGGATAATTAATAAGTAGCCCTGCTTGTCTCTGATGAGCACTTGAGTTTCCTGTTACACAGCTACAGTGACACTACAGGATGTTTTTATTGATCCTGAGAAGGTTTTCACATCATTAACATCAGTTTTTCTTTTGGTTTCCTCTCAGAACAGGGTACAATGATCCCTGCTGTGGGAAGTCAATTTCATTTCACACATGGTCACCAAAGTTAAGCTGCATGACTGCGTGAACTAATCTTAATACTTTGCATACAAGCTGCAGAAAGTAGCTCTCAGAGTTTGGGACAGCAAATGTAATTTGGTTTACTGAAACATAACTCTGAGGGTCATATTTTATTTTATTTTATTTTATTTCATCACTGTAAGGACTCCAACTGCTGTACAATTTGTTTGAAGAAGTTTTACTTCATCTACATGATATTTTTTTTACTTTTTTAAGGATCTGATGTGGAATATGTATAATTTTATAAACTCACTTTGCAATAAGAAACTTCAAAGCGTGTTTTTTTTTTATACTGTGCAGTTTTTGGGTTTTTTTTTTTTTGCATTTCCTACTTTCAGTAAGCAGAACTGTCACTTCTTCCCACACAGGCCTCATTAAGGAAAAAAAGGTTTTTGAGTAATGTGGACAAGCAAAGCCCTCGAGCAGAGCCGAGCCTCTGAAACTGTAGAAAGAGCCGAATGTGTCGAAACGTAAACGTTCATGAAAACAAAACTTTCTCGGTGAGGTAATGTGGTGGAAAAACAGAGGACTGAAAGGCTGGAAATCTTTTCATTAATTTATCAATGATGCAATGCGCTAACGAAAGACTTGACTCCATTTAAGCTCTGTTTTCCCAAACTCAACCAAAGTTATTAAACTTAATTGTTACATGACCATCAGGGAGCTGCTAAAAATGAAATATCCAATTTATGCTACAGGAGTGTGTTGACAGAACTTTATTTCAGGGTTTGAGCTCATTTATCAAAGTTTGAAGAAACTTTGAGTGAAAGCAACAGATAACAAAGTGCGACACAACCCAGATGTTCTCTGAGCTGAAAAAAATGCACCGCGATTTAAGCAGCTGTTCCAAAGCATCTCCTTTTTTGCTGTTGCTCATTAAAAACCTCAGTGTGCTTTGTACAGATTCACATTCATCATGAAAAGAGCAAAGTCTGATCTCAGTCTGTTCCGCAGAGAGCCACAACATCACTCAGGAACTGATGGAGGAAGATATAAAATATTTGGCTGATACAAAGCTGCATTCAAAAGGAAGGTCGTATAAGATGAGCAAGCAGAGATAAAAAGGTGTGAAAGGACAAACGAGCAAAATAAAAAAAGTCAGTTATTCACGAAACACTTTTCTTCTCACTTTTAATTAAAAGTTCTTGCTAGATAAATTTCATTCTGTCCTAATATTTGGTGTCACTGCAGCAATTATCCCTCTTAATTTTTGTCTGGGGAAACAAAAGTCGACGGCAAGTTGAGCCATTTCACTCTTTTACATAATTTCCTTCAAGCAAAGAGCTGATGCAACAGTCAATTTACAATCTTCATGTCATCTGCCACCACTTCGCCTCAGGCTGCACTTCTGGTCCCTGGTTTGTTTCTCTTACCCATATATTTAAAAATGCATGCGGTTAAATGCATAATGAAACAAGAAAAGCCTTTCTTTTTAAAAGAACGGTTTGCAATTCTGTGAACTCCTGGACAAAATTAAAATGTTCACAATGAATGGATTAAGTCTGTACTTAGAAAGAGTCTGCTCACAACTCATGACATCATGTTTAAAGCTGAGTTATGCAACATCTGTAAATCAAGCTAGCTGTAGCATGAGACTCCTACGGAAGCAACTCCGCTGCATCCTCCTCTCCCTTTTTTTTTTCCAGCTCGCTTCTGATTTCATTTGTTGTCACTCTCGCTTTTAAGACTATTTAGAGCCGCAAAGACCGATCAAATTAACAATTAATCAAGTAGTGAAAGATTAATTGTCAACTATTGATTATAGATTAACGGGTTCAGTCCTTCTTCAAATAAAAAAGTAAAAAGAATTGCTGGTTTAGCCTCTTAAATGTGAGGATTTGCTGTTCAGTCTGTGCTTTGAAGTAATTTGAAGATGTCATATTGGGCTCTGGGAAATTAAGATGAGCATTTTTTACACTTTTTTGACACTCCATGGAGTAAACAATGAAGCGTTTAATCATGAAAATAATCAGCAGATTAACAGATAATGAAAATAATTGTTAGTTGCATCCCTAGTCAGTTTTTACCAAAGATTCATGATGAAACGAAGCGGTTGCAGGAAAAGATGCAGCAGTGCAAATTGGCGCATCCCAGCTCGACTCAGGTCGGCTGATGATGTCGCCCGCAGACACTGCTGTCGACAGAGGCCAGTTTTAGAGCATAAGGCACATCACTTGTTTCAACAGCCAATCAGCCCATAACTGTCGCTAAGAAGCACAGTGTAGAGCAGCCAATAGGAGGACGCGCTCTCTGCAATGACCTGTGATTGGTTGAAAAGTAAGGACAGAAGAGATGCTGAAGTCCAGCGTTCTTTCAGACCACCTGAATTACAAAAGGCTGAAAAGTTATTATGGAATTTTTGCCCCACCTTTAATTTTATTATTTGTATATATAGTGATAGTAGGGCTGGGCAATATGTCGTCGTTGTACCGTATCGTGATATGAGACAAGATATCGTGACAGATTTTGATTATCGATATATTGTGATATGGTGTAAGTGTCGTCTTTTCCTGGCTGAAAAGGTTTTATTACAGTAAAGTGACGTGATTTTCTGGATTTACCAGACTGTTCGTGTTGTTCTTTTATTGACCCTTTTTCCATTTATCCACATTATTGATGGTTATTCATCAAAAAATGTTGTTGGGTGGATATTTTGTGAAATCACCAATAGTCATTCTTATAATGCTGTGTCATTATTAAGGTATTTGGTCAAGAATATTGTAAAATTTATTCGTTTTATCACCCCTTAGAGGGCACAACAAGTTTTCAGTCAGCCTACATGATCAATAATTATCGATATGGACTGATATGAAACTTCACTATCGTGACAGGTTTTTTAGCTGTATCGCCCAGGCCGAAGTGATAGTCTCTTATTTCCACTTTAAAAGCAAATTTGTAAGTGTCATTAAAATGACCTGTTTCAGATAACAGATTTTATTAAGAACTGACTTTTGCTCATTCATTCCTGAGTAATTCTCCATTCAATAATATCCACCAACCTTCATCTTTTCATTCCATCTTATCTCCATCTTATCTCCATCTCCTCGTCTAATCTCCTTGCTCTCCTCCTCTGCAGCTCCTCTTGACAGGTCTATTACATCCTTGGCCTTGCCTGCCCCCGACAGTACTCGGGGAAAAAAATAAACCAGAGGACTCGTTCAAATGTTACCCTGCTCCGCTCAGCCTGTGAGCCGGCCTGCAATAAATCTTTCATTCCTTTCACTGAGAGGCAGGAATGAGTCCCGGCCAGTGGGAATGATGTGGATGTTCAGCTGCAGAATAATCAGCTCTCTGCTGAGTTTGGGGCAGAAAAAAATTCACTGTTGCTTCACTTCTCAATCCTGTTTCTACTCGCAATCACTCCCAGAACTCCTCATTTTCCCCTTTTCAACAGTTTTTAACAAGCAGCTGGTGACTTCTGCAAACAAACAAAAAAAAATCAATTACTGGCCCGTATATTTAGTTATATAAAGCAGGAAAACTGACAAGCAATCCTTGTTGTTTGTTCTCCAAAAAAAATAACGATAAATCTCATTTGTAGAAAAAAAAAGACAGTCTCCTCATGGCCGTGTTCTTTTCTCTTCTTAGACAGAAAACCAACAGGGATTTGAATCAAGAGCAGCAAGTCAAACCTACAGCTGCTTAATTATGGGTTTTCTCTCCATGCTGTTCCAAAACTGCACATCCCCCGTACAGTAAAATACATCCAGCCAGCCCTTTGCGCTGAGCCAGGGCAGCAATTATTCTGAAATGGCTTGTGCTGTGAATCGTGACACCTCTTACCACATCTGCAGTACATGACTTCAAGTGTTAGTGAGTGAGATGGAGAGAGAGAAGCAAAAGTAACACATTCACATTGTTAGATCAGTCAAACAGAGCAAAACAAAGTGGAGATGAGGTAATCTTTGTGTTTTTCTACTCGGTAAATTGCAGGAAAGACACTGAGACAGACAATCAATAAAACACACGCTCCATCTAAACCTCTCCTCCTGCAATAAGCAATCTGTCAAAGAAAGGATGAGAGAGATCAAATTAGCCACAGAGGAACACAGGCAGCCAGCGCAGATCCACTCTGTGAAAACTTTCCTCTGCAATAATTCTTCAAAATGCCTCTGAATCTCTTCTGTGATCTGAGCTCCTGATCGCATGGTTAGCACTCTGAGCGGGGAGCTTTCAGCGCTGAGCCACAAGAGGAGGAGACCTCCACCCATGGGCGATGCTCCCAAACCGGACGATAATACATCTTTTATTCAAGAAGCAATTTTTGCATCGTCTCCATCTTTTATTTAAAATGAGAGATTGCAGCTTTTGGCAGTCAGTGCCAAGCGAAGTGAGCCTGGTGCGCTCACACTTGAAATTAAACTACCACACAAGTTAAGCTGTCACACAAACCCACTGTTGAAGGATAAGTGCTTCAGTGTGTTTGACAAAAGAGAAATAATGGGGACGACCTAGAATAATTAGTTCAGAGTAATTAGAGTAAGTTCATTTTGCCCTTTCAAACCTTACATTTCAGTCTGCTCAGAGATCTGCAGTGTGTGCTCTTCAGCTGAGCTTTATTATCTTGAGAGAAAGTCTTCAAAACAAACATAATGACACTTTGCAGTGATTTGGCCAGCAGAGGGAATCCCCAAAGAGAACGTCATTTTTCTTTTCCCCATCCGTTGAAGATTACTTCATCTCATCAAGGCATCAACCTTGGAGACTCAGTGGACACAATAAAAATGCTGATGATGCTCAAATAAAAAATATAATATGAAAGATAATCCGTAATTTTGTGCAAAAGGAAGTTGTAGGAAAATGTCTGCAGGGAAAATTGTGTAAACTTTACAGAGACTGGTTAAAAAAAAAGAAAAAAGTATTGTGAGCAGCTGAAGAGTCCTTCACACATACTGCACATATATTAGCATAAAAAAGGTATGCTATGCTAATGTACTACACCACTGATCCACGTCATGTGTCAGATGGTTAGAATGTTAATTAATGAACTCACTACTGTTCAAATGTGTTAAACATAGAGGGATAGGTTATGCTTTTTTAGTGGGTATAGTTTGGCTATTTTTTATGTTTTGTTCATCAGCTTTGTTTGATGGTTCAATTAGAATGGGAGAAAATTAACTGTTGTCACTTTTAGGATTTCTCATGTTTTAATGATAATGCCTCAGTTCTGTTAGAATACACGTAAAAGTGAATCTAAGCTGTTTTTCTGTTACTTCTGCTACTTTTGCTACTCATATTATTCTGCCCTGTTTTCTGTCCTTGACTACTTCAACATAACATTCAAACTCCAAAAGATTTGGAAAATTTTGGACAGTCCTGCTTCCCTTCAGATTTTCGATATCATTCAAAATTTCCAAAATATTCCAGGTTTTCCAGGAATTTTGGCCCGTTCATTTCTTATGAACAAAACCGTCAAAGTTCAGAAAATTCACAGTTATTCAGCTCTAAACTGTTCAGCCTTCCGCCTAGAAACTCTTTGCTTTTACCGTTTTTAAGAGATTGCAGTTTAAAGAGCTTCAGTGTGGCTTCAGCTTTTTCAACAAAAGGCTCAAAGATTCAGCGTCAGCCAATCAGCTTTCAGCGTTCACACGCAATTTCATCCGTAAATCACCGTTTCTAATTATATTAGAAATCGTCGAACGAAAAAGAAAAAGAAAAAGAAGTTCAGTTGCATCCGCCGGAAAACTTGAGGATGCATTCACGTACCACCATTAAAAAAAAAGAATACAGTAAAATAAAAATCCCGTTAAAACGTTGAAAAGTCACGTAAACAAGCTCTCCACGGGTGACAGAAATCCTCCGTGGTAATAAACTCTCTCAAACATTTTTAATCGCTTGAGTCTCTTACCGGCACAGACGCTCACTCGGGTCCGCTCTCCTCTCACGAACTCCGGGATGCGGAGCGGCCGTCAGGCTGCAGCATCTCGGCCGAGGCTCCCACCTTGACCTCGGTCAGTCAGTCAGTCAGTCGGTCTGTCGGTCCGTGCTCTCCGCACCCATGAGCACACAGACCGGTCAGTAAGTCCCCGCTCCTCTTTAATACAGCTCCCCGCCTCGCGTGTCGGTGGTCGGCGGCAGTGTCGGGGTCAGTGCGCGGAGGGAGTCTGATGACCGACGCCGCGGAGGAGGAGGAGGAGGAGGAAGAAGAATACCGGAGGAAGGGAGGAAGGGAGGAGGGGGTTCACGCAGAGTTTCATCTGTTTATCAGCTCCTTGTAGAGGAAAACAAAAACAAACAAACATATATATATAGCCTGTATACAGTATGAAGGCGGTTCTGAGAGATATTGTGATGCTGTTGGCTGAGATCGATTAAATATTTTGGGAGGAAGGATGAAGGAATTCAGATGCTGAGAGTGTTGGATGAAGAGATCAACACTCTCAAATAAGGATGACTCTGGAAGTCCCATTTAAATCTAAGGAGCCCTACATGGAGTATTTTAACCTGGAGCGATGTCAGTGGTCACTGTTTTCTTTTAAGGTCTCATAGGTACAAAAGTTTAGGAGCCACCTGAGCAGGTTTGTCTGCAGGTGGTTTTTAATTTAAAACATGAAATTTTTAAAATGCCTTTTAAATCCACAGCGAGCCAAAACAACTTCTCTGATTTCCTTGTGATTTGTACCAAACTACACGGGATTATTGCAGGAAGCTTTTAAGAAGCGATTTTTGAAAATGACTGACCAAAGAAGAAGAACAGTAGCAAGAAAAAAATGGCAAAACAAGCAAAAGAACTTTAAACTGCATCTCTGTTGTCTTAGGCAGATGCTCAGCACTGTTGATTAAAAAAACATTTTTGCATCTATTTTTCTGCAAAGAAAATAGGCCTGCTTCACCGTATTTCAGTGGAATTAATCATCATACCCTTAAACTAAAAAATGATGCTCCCACATCTCTATGGAGGGCAACATTCAGTGTGATCTTAGAGTTTGACAGAAGGCCTCATGGTTCGAGTTACCCTCCTTCTGTTTCTTTACACGTCCAACAAAACACTTTAGTCTGTCTGAGGAGTGGTGGTTAATATTGAAATATAATGACCACACTGAATCTCTCCACATTTTAGTTCACATCCACGGCAGACACTTTTGTTTTGAAATGTCATCACTTCATCACCTGATGCTGTCAAACATCTGTGTGAAATTTTGTCATAACTGGCCTGTGACTTCTTGAATTATGGCCAAAAGCTGTTGTATGAGTCACAGTGATCCTGACCGCGACCACAAAAATCTAACCTCGACTTCAAGACGACAATTTATTCTCAATTTTAAAAAATTAAATAAGATAAATCCTCAAGGCGTTCTGGGAATAGATTTCTTACATGGGCAAGGACAACTCAAAAACATAACGCCTCCATGTTAAAGAACACAATCATATTACAAATGTGTGGAATCCAAGTCATCAGCAGCTGTGGGATGAGACCTGTGTACATTAACTCAAGCCGAGTACACGCGGTACAATTATCATGCACCTGAGCTTATGATGTATGATCAAATGATGCCAAATGATGCATTGATGTGATATGGATCAGACTTTTCCCACATTTTAAGTGCAGAAATTTTAATTATAAACAGATATTTTTAGTGCGATACATTTATCTGCTATTATTTCCTTTGACAAAAAATCAAATATTTCTTCCACCACTGGTGATCAATCATAAAAAAAAAATGACAGGGAAAAGAACACAGGCATGTAATGAAGAGAAGCACAGGTCAAATCAATAGCAATGATAAGTGATTTATTGGAGCAAACTCTATAAAGGTAACATGTGAGAGCACTGCGTGCCCTTATTCGAGAGCATTAACTGTCATCATCAGACTCAATAATGAGACTGCAGCGTTGCAGTAGAGAAGTTCAGTTTTTCAGTCAGTGCCTCAAAATGATTTGAGAAATATTCATCAAACTGTTCCTTAATTAGACACTTGGCGTATGAGGAGCTGTTATGTGACAAACGTTTGATTCATTTTCCTTCATAAGGGAAATTTCCTGCCTGACATTAACGCTCTGATGCAGTTTTGTGATGTGTTTTTCATTCACTGCGATTACTTTTTATGGCAAACTGCCGATTAAAGAGGCTCTGATTGCTGTGTCATTTGAAGTGGTACAAGACAAAGTAATGAGCCAAAACTGTTTCTGAGACATTGTACAGAAAAAACATCCAAGTAATTAACAATGTTTATCCATATTCACACCTACTGTAGCCTATTTTCATTTTTATATTTTGGGGATAAATTCTTTTGATTCCGTCTCTATTTTGTGTTTCCTTTTGTCTTACTGGTGACATTGTTATACACACTCCAATGACACTCACATATTCTGATAGTCCAGTTTGTCCTGAAAAAAAAAAAAAAAAGCTTTTAAGCCTAAATGATTATGCATAA
>JAQLOL010014258.1:0-11991 GCA_029783665.1 Naso thynnoides
TTGCTATAATTGACCCAAGTGGTAGCATGTATAAGGAAAACAATGTTGGGCCAAGAATAGAACCTTGTGGGACCCCATAGAAGAGAGTAGCACAGGATGAAGATAGATCGCTGATCATCACCAAAAAGGTTCTATCTGATAAATATGATGTAAACCACTGAAGTGCAGTGCCATGGATACCAACATGGTATTAGACAAGGCCGAAAAAAATCTGTCATAAACAATTACTATCCGTATAGTAATTTTTTGACATAATAGTTTTCATTCATAAATTTTTATTTTAATAAAATAAACATACAAACCAACAGATCAAGCATTGTAACCACGGCGTGAAGAGAAAGGTTGAACAGCTGACAATGACTGTCGCTCACTTTTCATGTAGACACACATTTGCGCACTGTGGTGAATACGGCACTTCCCTGATTTTCTCTGACTTTTACTGCTCTATGAACTTAATAAAAACCACACTAAGCAAATGGATGATATTTCCCAACAGTGGAGGCCACCAAAAACAATGTGCCATTGTGTATAAATAGTCAAATGAACAGTGTGGTTTCACAAAATTAGACTGTGACCTTTAAATCATGAACAAACCACTGACAAAAAAATTAACTGAGTTTAACTGAACGGACCTGCTGAGGCCGAGCCTGAACTCAAACCTTCCTCCTGGTTTGTATGGATTTAAACTGTGAGCTGGCTTGTGCGTAATCAGATGCAACAAGCATAGTCGCTGCAGAGGAGATTGTCATCAGGTTTTGTGTTTTTCTCTCGGCCAGACGACATCTCATTGCTGTTTTAGTTTTGTCCTGGAAGCTGAAATTGAGCTGTGCTGGACACTGGACACTGGGATTTCTGGTCAACATCTTATTAATTTGACACACCTGCCACCAACTGGACGGGGGTGTGAATTACAATCTGTCAAAACGACGGACAGCCTTCAAAATTTTCCGTCATTGTTAATTAAAAGAAAACGTCGATGGAAAATATTCACTTAATGCAACCTGTGCCTGGCAGGTATGAGTCCTCCCCCTCCCGTTAAGGCAGAAGTGTGTTCATCTGCCTCCTTGTCCCCACTAGCCTACACTGTTGCAGCCATATAAGCCTAAGTAGGCAAACAGGCATGACTAGCGTACAGCCACATGACTGTTCTCCTCTGTGTACAGCGGCTGAAGTATCACACTCATCCCGAAGAATATGTTTGTGTAAATGACACAGACAAACAACCAAGACTTCCCAGATAGACCGAGCATTTTCAAACTTTGATTTTTCAGTGAAGTTTTAGTGTCAAACCAGCAGACACTACAAGGACCAGTGTCCACATGGTGGTTTTTTTTTCTGAGCGCCAGCGTCTTTTTTTCCATTGTCGTCTATGAGGAAAGAGGCTGCACGGAGAAAAAGCGCAGCACCCGGCGTCTTTTTTCCAAGAGCTCCGCCTTTTTTGTGCACCCGCTCTGAACATTTGGAGTGCGTCAAACTTTAAAATTTCTCAACTTTTCAGCTCTTGTTAACGAGCAGCTTATGGTTGTGTTGTTTCATTGTTTCCGCAAGTGGTAATCGGTCAAAACTGAAAGATGGAAGAGAAGCTGGTGTTACCTGTATAATATGTCCGATTAAAAACTATCATAACAGAGAGAGGAGGGCCTGTTTGTGTGTTTGTGTTTGTTCGTCCACATCCTCCGTGATCCACATCTGTTCGCTAAAGCTGTGATAGCCGGTCCATATGATTTTTAGGCTCATCACCCATACAAGGTATGAGGAAAAATATCCTTTGTTTGATGCTCACTCACAGTAAAAAAGGATTTCATACAGAAAAGAGACTGAAAGAGCAATGAGCAACCTCATTCAAACATTTAACCGTCCATGACGTCATATCTATAAATAGAGTCGCATTGAATGTGCGCATCCGTGGCAATCGCATAATAAGAACTTTGCGCTTCGCTCGCCGCCAGGTAGGGCGCATAGAGCAGGCGCAGTGGAAGCTTGGAGCCGGTCACTGTCGCTAGGCAACAGCCACGCCGGCTGTCACCCAAGTAGAAGAAAACAGAGAGGAGGAAAAAAAGAGTTTGTTCGCAATGTATTTAAGTTTGTCTCCTAAGAGGGCGCTTGCACTTGCCACACTAATTGTACAGCGGCGGAAAAAAATCCACCATGGGTTTGTGTGCATGAAATGTTATTACGTCACTACCGTCTTTCTCTCCCTCCTCTGCAAGTATGTGTCGCCTTTAGATCGTCTCTGGTCACACACGGCTGATATCTCGTTGGTTGCGCTTTGAAAAGCCAGTGGCAAACTAGGTCAAAGTTCAAATAATTTGAACTTTGAGCACAGTGGTCGGGGGGCAGATCTGAGTGGTGCACATGGCCATGGGTGGCAATGTCGCATAGTCAGGCATAGAAAAACCTGGGACAGCCGGCACAAAGCAGTTTTACTGCTGATCATGTGTAGAGGCCTTAACAGAGAATAACTTCTCTACTTCAACATGCTGTTGTAATAAATACGTAAATGATTGAAACCTGCACGTTTAAACGTCCCCTAATTAGTCCTAAACGGGTAGTGATCGATGCTGCGGTTAAACTGAAAACCGTTCAAGCTGAACAACCCTCATGTGGACACTGATCCTAAGAAGTAAAAATCCAACCAGGCGTCACCTGGAGGCAACACCAGCTACACAACACTCTTCTCTTCACACATCTTCCTCCCTCTTTTTCCTCCTGTTGTGAGCAGCTGCCCACTGATAGAGTCATCAGTCACACTGTGTTCTACACAAAAGACATCCATCGCTCCAGTTTGTGTGTTCATGATGCTTTTATACTGAAAAACTTTTGAACAAGTGGCAGTCCAGTGCCTTGACTTAGAGTGTGAGTGTGACAGGTCAGCTGTCTGTGTGTAAGGATATCACTTTTTTGGTGTATGTATGTTTCTTCTTCTCTGCTCTTGTAGTAATTCTTCTTTTGTTTTTCTCAATAGAAGTTGCAGAACTTGAAGCCAATCTCCCTAGTAAGTATGCTTAACACTTCCATACACTCACACATACACATACACTTTGCATTCCTCCTCATGCTTACATTAGTGGTTGTTCAGCTTCACAGCTTCTTAAAACTGCTGAGTTTTCCCTTGAAAGCCCCAAAAATAAACAATGAATGTTTACTGGTTCATGTTTTACCAGTTAAGTTCACCTGCACTTAGTCGTGTAGTAGGCACACCTCTAATTCAAAAACACACCACAGCTTTTGGGGGTTTCCAGTCTGCATCCTGAGGGAACTGAGGTGAACAACTGGATGAAAAAGTAGGTGAATGAGGCGGCTGGAATTATGGCATCCTGCTGTTAAGGAAACCATCCACCTCTCAGGTTTATTCTGCTTCATCACTTAGAAAAATAATGAAACAGCTTTCATGTGAAGAGTTCTTTTGATTTTCACAAGGCTCCGGCACTGCGCTTAATGGAAACATGGCTTCATGCCCTGAATCTGGACTTTCTTCATGTCACTAAAGGATTCATTGTTGAACATAGACAGAAACTCTGTTTATATCTAAATGAACAAGTGGCCAGTGAGCCTAATGGAAGAGCCGCTTGTACAAACACATTTTCTGAAGTTAATTGTGTGATTAAAAAACTAGAAGGGGACTTGGAGAGCGGAGACTTTTGCCAAGGTCAATCTTATACAGGTCTACGATATATAATGTACATCTGTAATTGCAACATTATATATGAAGAGTTCATTTGCAAAACCAGATAGAAGCTTTTCAAAAAATGATTTAAAACCATCTTTTTTTTTTTTTTTTTGTTACGGACACTGCTTGGAGTGCACACACAGTGTAAAATAAATAAATATATAAAATTTGTAATTTCGTATAATAAAAATTTTGCCAGGCTAAATAAACGCATGTATTTATAAAAAAAGAAAACTAATAAAAATTCATTAAGTTTAAAAAATATAAACAGAGATATCTGTTTTTGCAAAAGAACTCTTCCTATTTTTGCATTTATTTCCACAAACTGCATTTTGGAGCTCTCATTCTTGTTTGAAAACGCCACGTTAGCCGTTTTTACACAGAGAGTCACCTCGGTGATGCATTGAAGGCTTGCCAATAATCTAAATACTATTAATTTACACAGAACCGAGCAGCGAGTCTTTAAGCCACTTTAGTCTGTCATTTTATACAGCTAGCTGGGGTCACAGATGTAAAAGATACATGACCGGTTTGACGTTTAACAGCATGAGCTTCCTCAACAATGCTCAACATGCGCCATAAATAATTAAATAAGTGATAAAACTGCATAAAAATGGCCAAAAAAGGCAGACAATACGCTCATAACACAGTCCTAAAAATCCATCTAGTATAGGGCTGCTTCTGTTAATTTCCATCAAGTGTAATATGTTCTCTGTTAAGGAAAATGCCTGACATGCGCCACAGTTGTGTGTAAGGTTATGTGTAACCTACAAAAATCTAGGCTCCATGTTCACAGTGGGCAATTTCCACTGTGTACACAAAGACAATGAGGTTTTTACTGTTCAGCAGACTGCTCTCCACTGGACTTTTTTTTTCCCCTCTCTGCACAGCGGTGCGCAGCATCAAGTGAAACTTGATTTTGTCGGCTCACTCCTTTATTTCTCTAACGCAGTCACACCCCACCACAAACAGATAATGAAGTAATTACACTGTGTTAAAACTGTAGAAAAACTCCAACAAAAATGTAAAAAGAAAAAGTCATGAAGGTTCACTCTGTCGTAATTCTGCTGACTTTCTTCAAGTTTAGGCTTATCTCTCCTCTGTTAAGATAGTGCACGTCCCTGACCCGCCATACCGGCTCTTTCATTTACACAAACGTCCCTCGACTTGGGCTCCACTTCCTGACTCGGCTCTGATACTACCTCAAGACGTGGGTTATTGGTGGTGCAATTCAAAAGTGGTACGAGCACAGAGAATTGTCTCTAAGAGCGGAAAAGCTTTGCTGACGAGGTAACATCTCTAATCCACACACAACTGCAGCCCTGCGGGGCTGTGAAAAGTGCAAGCTCTCAGAAAAGTTCATTGTAGTTGCCATCAAGAGACCTAAGAGTCTAATTTGGAGTGGAAAAGTTTTTCAGTGAATCAAATGCGTCCTGCACATAAACATGCTTAAAAAAAAAAAAAGAAAAGAAGCTCTTTCAGGTGATGTTGTTGGTCTTGAGCGCAGTACATGTCCTTGAACACCAGAGGGGAATGTGGTGCCGCTGGGAGTCCCAAGGCAAAAACCCTGCAGTCTGTGTGAAAAGCACAAACATACTGTGGCTTCGAAAGCTTTTTATGACAATAAAATGTACTGATTTAAATATTTTTATCAGTAAGTTATCAAAAGTAAAGGTAGATGTTCATACAACAACTTCTGTCTTTAAACTTTGGCTCTTATAACCAGTGACTCTTCCCTCCTCGTTTGTTGTGTTCAGGTACATGCAAAGCCAGTTTCCCAGATGAGGACAAACTGCATCATTTTCAGCTGGCAGTGTCTCCTGGTAAGAGAAAGAAAAACAACTTCTTCGTTCCTTTTGTCTGCTCTGACATAAATAACTGCTTCAATCATTTCATAACTGCTTTGTTAAAAAGCTGCGTGAAGAATAGTAGGCTTCCACCATTACAGTGCTAATGTTGCATACAGTTATTATTATAGTGGTTTGGGTTGCCTTTTATTTTGGCAGGCTCCAACTTTATTTTTTCAGAATTAAACTCACTCCCAGTTAGAAAAAATTTGCTGGTGTATTGTAAGAGATTCAATAAGGATTGTGTTTTTTTTTTAATCCTAGTCTAAAGCCCATTACTAGGCTATTGAAACTGAATTAAATGCTGCATGTAGATTTTACAGTGATATTAAAGTGATATTTTACCCTTAAAACTATTTTTTGTGTATCAGTTACTCACTCTTAGATGTCTTGATTTGAACAGTATGCTTTGGTAAGCTTGTCTTCATAATGCGTTATAATACATTATGAACATAACCCAATATTACACATTATGAACACACTTATACTGCATTGTATGTGGTTATGGTTAGGGTTAACCCTAACCCTGCTTTTAAGTATGATAACAAATCACTGTAGGAGCATTTCTAACACATTATAAGCATGTTCATAATGCATTACAGATGGATGCTTAAAAAGAAAACTGCACTTTTTGGGGGTTTTAGTCTATCATCCACAATGCCTATGTAAGACAAGAACGTAGATGCCTTTACCTTCTCTGTGTGTTCAGTTGGTCGCTGCCTCGCACAGGGTTAGGGTTAGGCAGTTTTGCACATTCAATGGAAGTAGTGGGGATACACCATCACCGCTTTCTAAAGCCCCTAAAACACAACCAGATTAATTTCCAACAGGCTCCATCTACATGTCGTGACCTGCATATTAACCACGCGACAGACACAGTGTTGCCGTGGGAGCGAGTACCAAAGAACTACTTTTCTGGGCGTAGTGACACAGTGCCTGGGCCACAGCGCTGTGACCAGTCAGACCTTACAGTCGTGAATGTGGCAGTCACCACATGGTCACAGCATGTGGATGGAGCGTGTTGGAGATTATTTGGGTGTGTTTACAAAACATCAAAACCATCTAAAAACGTCCATCCATAAATCTCAAAAACTTTGCGTGGTATAATCCAAGTCTTGACTTTTGGGTCATAGGCTCATTACTTCCAGAACACGGTTATTTCACTGTTTTTTAAGCTCGAGGACTTGTAATGCACATGCTTGGCCATTCACGTGACAGTGACCCTTGTAGTGGAAGCGCTGGATTTAGTGGCTTTTTACCCGAAATAAAAGTTGTTTTGAAGTATTGAGCAAGACTTGGATTGTACCACACAAAACAGTTGAGAGTTTTGGATTGACGTTTTTTGATAGTTTTGATGTTTTGAAACTGTATCTGCATAGACTGCCAGCAGAAACAACTAAAATGAGTGGCTCGCATTTTGGAAAAAAAATCTGTTCACTGTGGAAGGATGCTGGAAGTTCCAGGACATCTAAGAGTGAGTAATTGATACACAAAAAAAATGTTTTGAGGTGAAATATTGCTTTAAAGTTAATTTAAAAATAGATATAATGCCATAATTCACAAATATCACAAACAGAGCTGATCCCCAAAAAGGGATCTGAGTCGTCAGTGGAAAAGACTCGGAGCTGAATGTGAATCAGAGTTTGAAAATCCTGATTTGAGGATGGCCCTAATAGTAAAAGTGACCGCTGGAATACAAATTGTCAGCCTAACGTGACAGTGACGGTTCTCTAAATGCAGACTGCATAGCAAATCCATGATTATCTTTAATAATCTTCAGCCTCCAATCATGCCTTGCAGCCATATTCATTGCTTCTCATTTTGTGCAGTACGACTTTCAGACAAAATGCATTTAAAAAAGTTATTGTAGGAGAGGAGGATGTTGTGTATGATGATTGCGATTTTGCTTCCCAGTCTGTGTATAACTTCAAGTATTCCCTTTTTATAACGCTCCAGTCTCCTCCGTGTTTCTACGTGACTGCAGCACGCTCATTATTCCCAAAGTCCAGGCTGCTTTCTCAGCAGTGTTCCAAACTAAGTGTTCTACCTGTCGACTGTTGTACCAGTCAAACACTCCAGTGTGGGATTACCTGATTCTCTGGAGGCTCTCCTCTCACTTTCTGCTGTCTGTTTGTTACACACACTTCCTCTCCGTCATCAAGCCCAATGTCACCTTCTCATTCCCCTCATTTATAAGATGAAGAGAGCATTCCTTACCTCGTTGTTTTTAAAGATGCACAACAAGGAGAACACAAGCCAGAGTGAGAGAGAATGAACACACAGCTTTGTGTTTGTGTATATATGTGAGGGACAAAGAAGGAGACTGATGATGAAACCTTGGCTGAAAAATTTTGAACACTGTTTGCGTTTAGACATGTGACACATGCTGGCAGAACCGGGCAGTGAATTAGTAAATTAGCTCTAGTTTCTTTAGGGGTAATCACAGCTTTGATCTCATTTTATATAATTTTGTTTTTATCAGTTATTATGCACACTGTGTTGAAATGATGAGTTAGTTATTCGAATTCCATTTTTTTATGATTTATATTTATTTTGACAAAATTCTTCAGGCTAGGGTATTAGCGAAAGCTGCATTTTTTCGTCATTCACAATGTTATATATTTATTTAGTATGACCCCGACTCCCTAAAAAGTTTGGACACTTTAACATAAATAGAACATTATGTGATCATTTCATATCCTCTTTGACATAAACAGTTTATATTTAAAGTTTTGTATTTTTGTAAATATTTACTTATTCTGAGTATGATGCTGCAACACATTCCAAACAACTTTGTCAAAGAGCAGCAAAAGACTGAAATATGTGGAATGACCCAAAAACACCTTTTTGGAACATTCCACAGGTCAACGGGGTCACTGGTAACAGGTGATACAGTATCATGATTGGAAATGAAAGGAGCAGTCTTGGAAAGCTCAATCCGTCATAAGAGAGAATGGGTTGAGGTTCACCACTTTGTGCAACACATGATCATACAGAGGATATCACCAAAGGAGCTTTGGAAAACTTGGTGTAAACACTGAAAACAAAGCTGGTTTGCATTCTGTTTTTTATCACGTTTTACACAGCGTCTAAACTTTTATATAGTAGTGCCTGTTAATGGTGAATTCCTTAAAACTCTTTAAGCTGTCTCAGGTCTTTTGTGCACGCTTGTGTGTGTGATTCATCCATGTTCCCACCACCCGCGTCCCCGCTCTTAACTTCAGCTCAGTTTTCACAAAGGCCTTTGTAAGCGAAATCTGCAGAGAAAAGCAAAGATCAGCAATTAGAGACACGGTTTGGTGTCATGTTCTCAAAGAGGAGTTGGTGACGAGATTGATTTCTCAGAAAAAGACTTGTTAAATTATTCAGAACGTTTGTCCCTTCTAACGCACACACACACACGCACACACACTTCTCAACACATCACTTTCTTTTACTTGCTTTTTTCTCCATTTTTCTCTTTCTCCTCTTGTTTAATTGGTCTCTCTTTTTTTGTCGTTGTCTTCCTCCTGCCTGCTCTGTGTCCAGTGTTAATACAAGGCAAGGCAAGTTTATTTATACAGCACATTTTGGCAACAAGGCAACTCAAAGTGCTTCACGTCAATCATAAATGTGCAACAGAAACACACACTAAATGACATTTAAACACACAATATTAAAACAAGTCATTAAAAACCAAGAGAAAATTAAATAAAAACAGCTTTAACAGAATAAAAGAAGTATAAAATACCAGAATAGAGGTTGCAGCACATTATCGACAATAAACTGTGTCAGATCCAAAAGACTCATGGGCTTATGAATCAGTGTGAGGCAAGTGAAGAAAATGCTGTCATAAAAGCCTGTGCGTGATTTTTACAAAGCCTAAATCCAAAGGGAGTTTGTGTGAACATAACGTTTAGGTCTGTGGACCCGTCTCTTTTATTTTCCCTCTCTTTTTCAGGACAAAAATAGTTGAAAGAGGGAAATAAGGCCACATCGGGGTGTGGTTTGTGTGTCTGTGCAAGATGCAAGACGCGTTTAAACAGGCTTCTCATTTTTCTGCTGTTCCCATTCTGTGCCGTCAAGTTTCCTTTGAGAGTTGAAGTTCTTCAGTTAGACATTATACGCACAGAAGCCTTAATTTGTGCTGCAGGGGATGTGACTGTGGCCAGGCAGAATAATAGAAAATGCAAAGCGAACTTGCCTCAGGATGCAGTTTGTCCAATATCGCTTATATCCAAACCATTGTTAGGTAAAATCACCTCGACTTGTCATGAGGCAGATTTTTAGCTCAAGGCTTGTATAAATGTGTCTGTCTTTTGTGTTTTCCTTTGTATTTGTTGTATTTTATAGTTTTATTCAGAATAGCAGGCAGTATCAGAGTTAACTCTTGATGGGAGTTACGCTTACAGCTTCACACACATAGAACAAAATACATGGGGCCACAAATTCAGTTTATTGGCTTCAGTTTATTATGAATCTTAATGTGATGTGATGTAATGAGGTCCTCACAGATATGGGATTCTTGGGGCTGACGACAATACTGATTCTAGGGAGAAAGAAAATTCACATATCTAACATATTATGATGTATTTATATTATAAATATGTATTATTTGTTGAATGTGGTCAACAAATATTATGCCAAAGATATGCGATGGAGGCAGGATATCTTACATTTTAATAAACTTTAATCCAAGCATCAAACAACAGGAAATACTGAAGGCCCTAACACATGCGCTGGCTGTCCCATTGTTTTCCTGCAGAGAGGACGACATTGCCTGACTAAGCGGTACCGCTACCCTTGCCATGACGCACTGCTCAGATTCCCCCCGACCACTGCATTTAAAGTTCAACTTATTTCGAACTTTGACCTAGTTTACCAACGACCTTTCAGAGCTCAACCAGTGAGACATCAGTTGTATGTAACATGGCCAGAGACGACCCAGAGGAAGCAACACATACAAGCAGAGAGAGAGCGAAACATGGAAGAAAACTCTGTAGCTCTCCGGCCGAGTTTAACCCTCCTTTTTTGTAGTAATAATGTTTCATGCACCCAAACTCTTTTTAGTCGTTTTTTTCACCCCAGTCTGATTAGAATGGCAGGTGCAAGAGCTTTCTTTTGTGACAAACTGAAATACTTTATGAACATATGGCAATACGATATATCTGCGAGAGGTCACTATTGGCAGATAATATCGGCAAATTGATGTATTGGTCAGGCCTAAATATTAATAAGTGTTGTTTCACTTAGTCCTTTGTTTATCAGCCTTGTTTTTAATTCAGATGTCAAGGTTTTACAAGGCAGCAATAAAATAAATGATCTTATACTCTCACTCAAAGAAAGAAAGGTGTGTTCCAGTTGCTTCTCACTGTCATATATTTTGTTAACAGCAACAACAGTGCACTTTTTCTTTGGTTTTATTGAAAGTATGTGGTTTAGTATTCAGAAAGAGAAGAGTGCTTGTTTAATTGTTTTCATAGTTTCAGCAATAATTAGTTTTGTCCATTTTTTAAATTTTCCGAGAGATTGTCAGCTCACCAAAAGAACAAAGACAAGCCTAATTAAGACCACATGAATAGCAGATGCACACACACACACACACACACACACACCGACAAACATGGTTTTTGCCCGATTGTGTGCCCAGATCTAATTAGGCAAGCTGAGAGTGTATTTTGATAATCTATTTAAAGTGTGTATTACATCTAAATATTTCATTAAAATGTATTTTTTACCAAGATGTATCTGATAGGGGTTAGTAAACCATAAACGTTTAGGAAAAATTAATAAATGAAAACTTTTTTTTAAATATATATATATTTAGAAAAGTTTTGACAGATCATCTGAGTAAAAAGAGATTGATCAAACTTTCATTCTGTCACTTTCCTAGCGATGAGAAACACGGGAGGACATGGCTGCAGTAAACAGGAAAAGTTTTGGCTTTAGCGAGTGACTGCATAGCTAACTGACGTTAGCATCCTTTCACGACACTGTTCGAATATCTCTGATAAAGGTTTTGGGAACGTTAACGTCAAACGTTCAACCAAGCAAGAGCACAGCTGATACAGCTAGTTAGGATTACTGTGTCCGTAACAACGTAAAGTTATAAAAAACATTTACTTCTATGAGGGATATTCAAACTGTCGGTTTTTGTTTAAATGAATGGATGCTAACATTAGTTAACATTAGCTAGCTAACTTTAGCACCCCCTTGAAAAACGGCAAAACTTTTTCTTCATTCACTTACCTACTTAATCAACAGCAGCAATGTCCTCTTGTCCTTCTCATCACTCAGAAAGCGGCAGAAAGAAAGTTTGATTGTTATTTTTTCACTCGGGTCTGTTTAAACTACATGGGACACAGTGCTGCAGCATATGGAAAAGAAGGGGCCATTGTATTTTGGAAGGGTATTACGTTGGACTTAAAGACCGGATGGCAGTGACTGGGAGGAGTTTGAATAGCGACAGCATCCAATAGTGGTTATATAACACAG
>JAQLOL010014259.1:0-11990 GCA_029783665.1 Naso thynnoides
CCAGCTTCATACCGGTAAAACACTACCGCCTTTGTCCACAGGGGCCGCCAAAATCATCATTAAATGAAAACTACGTCTAGGGGCTTTAATTACATAAAATATTAAGCTGACTCTTGTCTATTGAATTGGATGTGAATCTGGCAGTTGACGCTTGTCATGACACACTGAGCTTTGGGTCTCATAACACAAGGGGAAATGCCATTTATTATATGAGCTTTGTCTTCTCAAGCCAGTTTGACTTCATCAGCCTGCTGAGGCTCACTCCTTGTGATGTAAATTTGGCCTGAACCTCCCTGACAAGAATGTCATTGTGCTCCTGTGGAAAGTTTGGCTGGCAGCACCTGTCTGCTCCTTCTTCAGCCATTACTAAATTGACAGATCGTTGCATCATAGTGGTCTTAAAAGGAATGAGAGGAGCTGATCTGATTGGCCATGACTGAAATCAGCTGTGACACACTTTCTAATTGTCTGTTCCTTCTACTTTTTCCCTGCCCCATGTTGTGCAAAAGATGTGCCTGCATTTATTTTCACCAAAGTACCAAAAATTACTGCCACACCTACTTGTGCTCCCTGCGCCCATGATGAAGAAGACAGAGCCCCTAAACTGTGCTTTCTGCTTCCTCACACACCCTTCTTCAAATACTGAGGCCGGTTCTCAAGTGGATTATGACACTACCACTTAGGACTGAGCTGAATCCAGTTCAAATACAGTCAATAGAAGACAAAGCCTAGACCGACAGAGCATCTCCTCCTCCTCCTTTCTTTGTCCTCCTCTGTTTTCTCAGCTCTGCAGTGAGTGAAGTGGATTTTTTTAACTAGTTATTAAAGTTTTTGTACTGTTCAAAGAGACAACGTCTTGTTCTTAACACCGCAAACTGACAATTAATGAGCTTCTATTCTTTTCTGATAAACTGATCTCAGACCTGCTGTAGAGAAACAGTCTGGAAACAATCACTTTGTGTTTGAATAAAGCTGCACTGAATTCTGAGACAGCTGCACCAGCACAGAGAAAAAACATCATCACTGGTAAATCATCAAAATTTGTTACAGCAATATCAATTTGATCTTTTTTTTTTTTTAACCAGCAAAACTAAAGACTAAAATCAGCCTAAAAAAGCTTATTTCTTTATTTCTTCTGCATCACATGAGAAACATTAAATAATTTGATGATTGCAAATGAATTTTACAGCAGAAAATAAATCAAGCTCTCTTTTAAGATTACAGAGTGCACAAGTGTTAGTGTGGAATGAGAAACTTGTCAAAAACGTCATGACATTTTTTAATACCCCAATGAATGAACACGTCAGTCAAACCGTTCAGTGAAAGGTGAGGAAGAGTGAACAAAACAGCAGGTGGCAGAAGAAAAGAATACTTAGGGGGAAATGGAGGAGGATGACATTAAGATAATGAAATAATGCCTGTTGGTTAATGCAGAAAAATCCTCTCATTTTAAAGAAAGAAACCAGTTACAACTACAGTTTTATCTGCACACACCCTTTCAGAAAAATTCAAATAAAACAAAAAGAAAAGATGAATGAGTTGAGTCAAGGTTAAATGATCTAATTATTTTCTACTTGAGAAGCTTCACACCTGGAGGCTTTAAATAAATGTAATAACAGTTCTGAAGATTTTCATTTCTAAAAGCTGAAATGGATCCTATTTAAAAGCTCTCCTGATCTGCTGAAGCAGACAACAGGATAGTGACAATTACATTACTGAGGGAATTATTATTATTAAGTTTTGTCCAGATTTGAATGTGTCTTAAAATGTGTTTTAAATGTCTGTCTGTCTGTCTCTCTATCTATGATGAATACCAGTCTGTGTGGAGGCTCCGTCTGTGATAAGTCCGTCTGACAGGAGACAGAGAGCTGAGATCCAACTGCTGAGGGGACACAAGGGAGCAGCTCCAGCCCTCTGGCTCTGACAGAAGACAGGCAGGGAGGGAGGACAGCTGTCTACTTTTGGATCAGTTACAGGAGGACATGGAAAGATTTGAGAGGACACGACCAAGAACTGGACACCGAGGGGACATACATCACCCATCTGACAGAATAAAAACAGCTCTGAAGGAACAATAAAGAACATTAAAGTTCATTCCTGATAAGACAAAATCCTCATGTGAGCACAAGAATTCTTAAAATTGCTCCCGATGAAATCATAACAGCCTCTGAACTAACATGAACAATCTGTCCATCTGACAACAAAGTAAATGTCTGAAGAGGACAATGTCATTTAGCAGCTCAGAAAAAGCTAGTAATGGAGTTGTTAATGTTATTGGGATCAAGAAAACAAATAGACAAAATAAAACCCCAAACTTGTACTTCATTATTATGTTACTTCAATATCAGGATTCATTAGAAAATATTAGTCCTTATAGTCATACAGAGCATGAAGGAAAGCATCGCTTTTTATTCAATATATTCAAAAAACTTAACCCAGGGGTTGCCCTCTGACTTGAATCAGTTGCGTTGCATTGATAAATATTTGTATAAACTGTTTTTAACTGTCCTTAACTTCTTCTTTCCTCACTCTTTGCTCTCCTTACATTTTCTGTCAACAGCAGCTGTTAATTAAGCCAAATAAGAAAGTTCCAAAAACTGCATTACCTCAAATGGCTACTGGAGGCTGTCTCAGTGAGTCAATCCTCAGTGAGGCCCATGTGAAAATTTCCCACTTCAGAGCAGGAAAAAAAAAAAAAAAGTTTGCTTGATACAACACATGGTTCGTCTCATTTTAATTCATCATAACAACTGCGCAGGGGTGAATTTTTATAAAACTCACTTGTCTAAAGTATTTTAGGCTTAAATTGGGCATAATGACGGGCATGGCCACTCCAAGTATCAACAGCTTCCAGCTGCCTGCTAAGTATCACACAAATATGGTCACATCCAGCTCAAAAAAACAAGATGTTGATGGCCATGATTTGAGGCATCAAAACAGTGCTCGACCAACTAAGTGAAAGGGTTAATAACATCACTTTGGCTCTGTTCACTATTTAATTTCATGTCTATTATCTGTCCCCGTGTAGACTCACTCCCTCCATACTAATCAGCAGCGTCCAATAATTTCTTTACCTTCATTTTCATGCCAAAGGTCTATGTTGAACATACACACAAAAAATCCAATTCATCATTCAGTGAAGATGCTTAGATTGCAGATAAAATAGCATGTCTACATGTTATTAAAGTAAAGCACACACTCGAACACACATTACTGCCATTGCTCAGGCAAACCAGTGCACACCATTGTACAGCCTTTCTACCCTGCTGCTCTCTGTGTCTCTCTGAAATCACTCGGCACCACTTTATTCCTCCAAATATCACTTATCTTTCTTTTTTGCCAAGTGATTTTCTGTAAACACATGCACACACATTATTACACATTCTCCACCTGCTTTGTGGTTGCATTGGGAGCGTGTGAAGAGTGGAAACGACCGTCACAATGAGAGACGTCTCCTCTCTGCTCGGTTCCACTCAGCTGCCTGTCACTGGCTCTTTACTACAAAGTGTTGGAGGTTAGAGATCTATTTACTGAAGCTGGAGCTTTTCACAGTCCACACTGACAAATAGTGATAACTGTACAATAGAAGAAGAGGAAGAGTGTCAATAATATGTGAAAATAGAGTTATCAGGCTGGTTCTCCAAACCTCTCTAAACTTAACAAGTGGCCCAGCTGATCGATGAAAATCTGTTCTTGTACCTGTGTCCTTGAAAAAGCTCTATTCGCATGTTTCAGTGAATGTTTGAGGGAGTATTATGGACTGACAGGAGCACAAAAACATTTCAACAGCAGACAAAAACTCCTAAGAAGGCCTCTATATGTCACCCAGTTGAGCTTCAGTACAACTCTAAGCAACAGTGGCATGAAGGCTGCAGTGATGGAAATTGGCTTAGGATTGTATAAGAAGCAGAGACGATGGTCACTTCACATTCGAGATTTTCTGTTTTCAGGCTTTTATTTTTCCTTTTTGCTGCCACTATTTCAGACACTTATGCGCCATCACAACCTATGTGAACACACACATGCGCGCGCACACACACACACACACACACACACACACACACACACACACACACAGTTACCTAAACCATGAAATGATCTCCTCTGAACACCACTGTGACAAATCAAACTGTGTCCATCTGGTGTCTCAGTGGAACATCAAGTGCTGAAATGTGTAGGAGGCTTGTGTTGTTGGCACAGTCACAGATGTTATACTAACAACACAGAAATTGGATTGGGGTTGGGGGTGTGCGTGTTTGTGTGTAAGTGTGTGTTTGGGTACTGTAAATACAGTGTTTATTAATGATGTTTTGTCCCGTATGGTTATGTAAAATATGAAATATAATGAGGTGTTTCTTGTTGCCTTTAAAGCCTTTTCAAGCCTTACCTGTAACAACGCAATCATGTTGATAAATGTAGCAGCTTCATACTGGTTTAAACTTGATTGAAGTGTATAGTTCTTAGTGACAAGTATTTGACAACTACAATCAGCTGATCTTACTGTAAATATAATGTTGATGGATACATCTGATAGCTGAATATCCATGCTCCTTAACATCGCCCCCAACATCCCATGTCTGTTGGGCCCTACTCAAAATATGCAGTAAGTAGACGCAGCTTGAGTTAAAATATTGGGCTATGTCTCTGCAAGACTTAACAGTTAGTTAGCACCCTTCTATTTAGTTCAGATACACAGCAGTCCTGTCAGGCACTGAAGAACAGTGATGAAGGAATGGTGTTACTCTTGCTCTGTACAGGAGAAAGCCCTGTAAGGCTGAATTGGCTCGTCATGGCAGAGCATTAGCATGCAGACTACGGTGAGCTGAGCTGACAGGATGAGTGTGAAAGCCAATAAAGCCATGTTTGACAGTGACCGCTATGTGAAAACAGGTACAGTGTTTTCTTAGAAGGACTCCACTCTGCTCCGTCAGTGTCACCATGGTCCTCTTAATAACTTGAAGGTCTTGGCAGTGTTATAATTGAGTGTCAAAGAGTGGAACTCAAATAGGGGGAGACCAAATGATTAATGTGCAGACACATTTTAATGCTTCTCATGCACTCAAACTGTGTATATATGAGGGAGTCAGTGTGTCCATGTGTATATGGTTGTGTGAAAAGGGAGACTAATCCAGGACAATAACACACACTCACGTTCATGTGTTTGCTTCTTATGCATATGTGTGTCTGATTCTTTAAACTAAACAAGCTGTCAAACACACACACACACGCACACACAAGCTGTGAAGATAATCTATTGGTCTTGGATCATTTCCACATCATTAAAAGTACACAGTTATTGTGAACTGTTTTCCAGCAGAATAAAATGTGTCATCAGAACTGTTGCCATGATTACCGCTTGGTTGGACTCCAACTCATTGTTGTCACTGGGGGTAAACATGAGAATCCTTCCTGTCTCATCTCTAACATACATAGATCCTACGTGACATAAACATAGCACAGTCAGCGCATTAATTAGCATAGTTATCACACAGTGGTTTATGGGGCAATAAAGCCTGCATAGAAAAATGTCTGTCCTTCAAATTCCGCATTAGAGAGAGAGTAATTATAAACAAGCCATGCAATAACAATGCAAGGACGTCACTCAATGATTTTATTCTCTGGTTTTCTCTTTGTTCCTCTGTTTATTGAAATCTTTGCACTCCTCCGCTCTGACCAGTCCAGCGGCTCAGTTATTATCCTGCTATATAGTCTAGATATAAACACCACAGTAGTCATCTCATGCACTGAAGACAAAGTGACTGATAATAAGTGGTGGTACTCCTGCTCTGCATGGGGAAAAGCCTTGCAAAGTTGAATTGGCTCGTCATGGCAGAGCATTAGCATGCAGATGCAGTGAGCTGAGCTGACAGGATGAGTGTCAAAGCCAGTAAAGCCATGTTCAACAGTGATGGCTGTGTAGAAATAGGTACAGTGGGTTTTTTTTTGTTTGTTTGTTTGTTTGTTTTTTTTAGAAGGACGTGCATTGGCCTGTCAGTGTCACCCTGCATGCTTTTTTAAAGAACTGAAAGGCCTTCGGCGGTCTTATAATTGAGTGTCAGGTAATGAAGCTTAAATAAGGGAAGACTAATCCATCAGTGAACCTGTACTGTAAATGTTTGTAGTCATGCTCTTAAACTCCTGCCACTTTTTGTCCTTCTGTTTATTGTCTTCTTTGCTCTCCATCACTCTGACTTGTCCCTGCAGCACCGTCCTCCTGCATTCTGGGTCACAACGTGCTGTGGAAGTGCTGCGTAACCTCACAGAGCTTCCAGCAGCACACAATGTCATTATGCAGCAAACAGGACCCAGATCACACTCACAAACCAGCGGATCTGCCCTGCAGACAGCAAGCGGAGCTGGAAGCTACAAACTTTTAACACATTCAGGGTGACAGATGCTCACCAGTTCAGCATGACCACTTGTTCAACATGCTCAGTCCTGCAGCCCCAATATAGAAGAGTGGCAGATTGTTAAGACAACACAATGAGTTTTCTTGGTAATTCAGTAGAATGTGAAAGCAGATTTGTTTGGATACTGTGAAGACTGATTATGCAGATGATGATGGAACAGATTAAAAACAGAGGCCAACCAGATATGAGATCAAACCTGCAGTTGACCTGCGTTAGTCCGATATTTCTTCTTCTAGTATACACATAGAGCATCACACAGATTCAACACCCACACACACACCCCAAGAGGACAGCTGCACTGCATGTTGCACTGATATACTGTGATTTTTGTTGTCTGTCTGTTCTGTGCATCTAAAAGATCCTTCCTTTGCTGCTCTTCCTGAAGTTTCTTCCATTTATTTTCTCTGTCAAATGATAAACATACAACATGTTGAACACTGAAAGTAAATTAGATGAAAGTACACAGCCAATGGTACACATCAGTCGTCTCATCAATATTATTTACATAAACAGATACTTGGAATGCATACAAGGCTGACAATAAGTCCCACAAGAGTAAAGCTCACAGGTGGCGACACCACCATGAAGGAGACAGCAGGGAGAAAGAAATAATGTCTCAATGCAAGAACAAGTCCAGTGATGGGCTGTGATGATTTTACAACTCAACTGTCTGGACAAGAGCTCCCCTTGATCAAGAGAGGAGAGAGGGAAGGACAAGGACTGAGACAAAGCTGTTTCAGCTCAGCTTATTTGTAATCAAAAAGAATAAAATCTGCTCTACATGAAATATTCATTAATCCTGGACCTAATTCATCAAAATGTACACATAAAAACATGGTTATCCAGCATAATCTCTCTTTAACAACACACTCTTACAGAGAAGCTGGTCAAAAGCCGAGAAAAAAGGAGCATTTTAAGCTCTTTATTAAATGAGGTTCACAGCTGCGGTCCACTAGCGAGCTAACAGAGGCTTCCCCCGACTTCTCCTTAGTCTTTAAAACATGTCTGTGTGAGATGACCTGATAAACTTGTTTGGCTCATAAACACTGAGCAGGTGTAAGAGGTGCTGCACAGGAGAGCACATTTAGTGCTTTAAAAGAAGAAACAGAGCCTTGGAGTCGATACTAAAGTCTTTTTAGAAGCAAATAAAATTATCATGGAATTGGTGTTACCTTGTAAGTTCTGAGTGTTATTGCAGGAGAACCTGTGAGACACAGCTTGTTCAGAAGGCTCTGATGCCATTCAATAACAGGATAAACCAGCACAATAAGGATCAAAGCAAACCAAATGTAACTATTAAATTAACTACAGTGTATGTTAATGTCCAGAAGCAGGCTGGAGTGTAAGCTTGCCAAGCTTGTTCGAGTAGCCCCTGACTTCATATATTTGCAGGTTTAATTCCCAGTTCTGCTGGTGTTCAGTCACGGACTACACTTAAGTATCGTAGTGTTGAAACAACCATCAGTTACTTCTCTTCTCAAAGGCAACAGGGAGCACTCTACCCTGCAGGACAATATCGACCTCCAGATGAGATATTTTTTTAGCAGCTTGCTCTCTCCTGTCAAACAGCCGCAGATTGCAAATAAAAAACAGGCTGTAAAACAGAAGAAAAGCAGCTTTTATTGCAGAAAAAGGAATGGTAATAACTTTTATGTGACCAGCTGGGAGTCTCCTCTGTGCTGGTAAGGACAATAACACAAAACTTAATCCACAATGTGAATCTCCAACTGTTTAGACACAATGTCACAGTCCCGCTCTCCTTCGCACAGATTGACAAATTATTCACACAGCTCAAAGGGTTTAGAAAGATGGCTGACTGAAGTACAAAAAATAGCTAAATATGAGATATTAAATGTGTTGGTGGTGTTTCACGGACCATACCATTGTTACTATATGTCAATGTCCTTTGTCAATATCAGCCTCCTAGGTTACATAAACTTCACCTAGTTTTCCCTAAAAAGCTTTTTCCATTAGAAAGTGTGTTTGTTTATATTTTGTCCATATTCAACAAACATTACAATAAGTACCTGAAAATATATGATATTAGTTTACAAGACAAGGTTAAAACCCAGTATATGGCCAGTTCGGTTTTGTGAATGCGTTTTGTTTTTTGTTGTTGTTGGTGGTTTTTGTTTTTTGGCCAATGTGTTTTAGTGAGAGGTAATGTGTAACATGAGCATGTTTGGATATCACAGTAGTTGTTATGTGGTAGTCTTAGTAAGTCAGTCAAAATATAATAGGATGAATAATATAGTTGTGCTTGTAGGAACAATAGGCCGTTTGCATTATGTGGCACAGTGGGAGGGATTAAGACTTTTGTGGGCCTGTTATGTTTTTTTTTTTTAATTTTCATAGATGAGGCTAAATTACAGACCACACAGTGCTTGGGTACTTCTGAGTACATTTCCAAATGTTTCTATGTGAAGACAATAATATCTCGTTGGAAACAAATCTAAAATGTTGTTAAATGTAATTATATTCCTGACATCAATGCAAAGTGAAGTTTAGAAAGTTTAGAAATAACTGCAGTGTTGTGGCTGGGAGGCATGGACACATGCTGCAAGCAAACCCGAGGAGCTACGGAAAGACCTGAACACACTCCGCTCACTAAACTCTGCTCAGTCAGTCAGTCAGTCAGTCAGTCACAGACACAGCCATGTGGTGGGCAGGTCCCTTGATCAGCCAAAAAGAACGTCTGTGTCAAGTGTCTAAGACACATCTGTGTCTAAGTATCTTGTAGTGTTAACATGGATGGCAGTGAATGAGGTTTAAAAATGCAGTCTAAAAACTACTGACATACAGTTGAATTTAAACATTTGTGGAAGATTGGAGTGATCTCTGCTAATGATAAGAAGTCAAAAATAGAGTGGTATGGTCCTTTAAGTTCACCTCAAAATTCAGGTGGCAAAGGTCATAATGAGTTTTTTTGCAAACAGCTCTAATACTTCACAGAAGTGAACAAGGGGAACAAGTCAAGAACTGATTTCTTCAATTAAACCACTGGAGAAAATGAGATTATGATTAATCAGACTCATTACAGTTAGACCTGCAGATTTATTCATTACTTGCACACCCACAAGTTAAACTAGCTGAGAGTTTCATTACCATTCATACTGTAGTTTTTACCACTATATGAATATACAGGGAGCTTTCCAGTCAGTTTTTCCTGAATGTTCAAAATGCAAATAAATCCAAAGGCCTTATTGTTCCTGGTGGAATTCAAGTGTGAAAGCACACTGAGCATCTCTAAATACATATAATCCAGCAGAGCCCAGGGGTGGCAGTATTAGAGATGAATTAGACCCTGAATGAGAAGTTTGCATGTGATTGACTGCACTTGAATAACTAATGTTTGCATAGACAATGAATTTATTCACAATAATTATACTGAAGAGACAAAATGACTGTGGGCTATTTTTACTGGTCTAATGAGCAGAGTAATATTATAATCTCATGCTTACTAACTGAAGGTTTTTTTTTTTTTTAAATATTCTCAGTGTGTAATAATTAACTATTCCCATTATGTTCAGTGATACCTTATATGCTGTATAGTACTTTAATCAGAACTCATGTTAAGAAAAATTATGTAAATATGTGAAGCATACACAGAGTTTTTCCTCCCGATAAATAAGCTTATGACACCACTGGTAATCAGCCTCACATTAAAAACATTTAACTGGGGAAATGTGACTTTTATTTAAAAATATTCTAGTCAAAGGAAATATAATGAGTTCAGTAGCTTAGCTAGTTGACATCTATCAATCATCAAAAGCGTATGTATAGCAAAACAATGGTCATTGTCAGCATTTATTGACAGTCTGTGAAAGTAATGGGACAAGAGGGAGCTGTTAAATGAAGAACTGCAGGTGGTAGGTGAGCTAACAAATTCCTTTGTTTTTTTAATGTAAAATGGAGATGAAATATGGAAAAATAAGAATGTTGTTAGTTGTTGTTGTTGTTAATGTACTTTGTTTGATTTTTACCTAAACCAAAATATGGCACTGAATTGAAACTTTACATTTATCTAGTGTCACTAGAAAACCAGATAGAAATTCACTCACAGTATGGTGCTGTATCTCCACTTTGAATTTTCAAGTTCTCCATCACTGTAGCATTCGACATATTGTGAAGTGGGTGCTTTATGCATTTTGCTTTGACACCTAATCCTCTGCCATTGTCCTGCTGGTCAAATCAAATCAAAAGGCAAACAGTTAAATTTATATATAGGCTACCTGGAAAGACTACTTTTGTGACACTGTTAAAAGGATTTTAAAATGTATGTATTCAAAAAAAACAAAAAACAAAAAACAACTGATGGGTTTAGGTCATAAACTGCTATGTGACAGATAATAATTGATACACAAAGAAATGAAATGAAAATTTAAAATTTAAATGTATATATTTTTACCCAGTTTTGTTTTGCTACATTGGTGTTGTAAAAGACAAATACATTAAAAATTGCACCTCCTTATTTATCTCTTGCCACCTTTACTTTGAAGACATAACTGTCTCAGTATGTTGGTGAAGATTTTTAGTCATTAAAATTTCGGTATGTCTGGGTGCTTCACTATGGCGACTGGAATTGCTTAATTTTCTAGAAGTCTCTTATGAAAGTCCATTTACCTTTTTATTACACTTAGATAAACCACTTCAGTAAGAAATGCCATTAGAAGATGCAAATATTGTCTGGCTAAGTTACTAAAACTTTGTGCCAAAAAACTGTTCATAATATAATTCAGATATCAAATTATAATGAAGAGGCTTGGAGGACATCAAGCATTTTATCCATAATTTTAAAAGGCAACCAATAAATCTGTAAAAATGATAAGACGCCAGTCTAATTATTCAGCTTTTTTTCTTTTTTTAAAAATTACCGGTTAACATTTCTCAATCCTTTACCAGACTACCTTTAAAAAATACTGAAAAAAATCAGAAAAAAATGCTTGAAACTGAAAATATGTGACACTTCTTATTGACAGACCAGACAACCACTTACTTGTTTTATATTTATTTGTTATACAAGTCTAAAAGTTCAGTATATCTCATTAGCTGCCCTCTTGGCCAGGTTGCTTTTAGGTCAGAAAAAACTGAAAAGCACAGTAGCTCTCCTTCAGAGCAACGTAAAGTGACAAATATAACTTTCCCAAAGGAAAAAAAAAACAAAAAACAAAAAACAAAAAAACCCCAAAACTTAGGGGCCTCTATTTCAATGGAAACATTTATTGGACTTATTATCATGTTTTCTTTACCTTGTTACATTGCTGTAAAAGTGCAATTCTAGACTACATTGTATTCATTTTATATAACCTGACAGGGAAACCAGAAGCAGATTCTATTGTGTGTGATCATCATTTGAATTTTTAAGAATTGAAAATGGTAAAAGTGCACCTACATTCTGAACAGTTCTTGTGAAAAATTGGTTTTGCTGCAGAAGTTGACAGATGAATTGCCAAGACAGAATAAAAATGAAAATGTCTGTTTCCTGTCATGACTTATGTGACATTTCTTTCTCCTTCTTTCTTGTCGACTTTATCTTTTTCCTTTCTTCCTTCTTCTATTTTCTTGTTTTTGTGTTGTTTT
>JAQLOL010014260.1:0-11986 GCA_029783665.1 Naso thynnoides
GCCATGTGTGAAATATTAATTTGCATTTAAAGAAGCGAGAGCAGGAGAAACAGGAGAGAAGTCCCCACGAGGAACGATTATTACATTTACAATTTATTTACTGGTGAATCGGCTCCGGCAATATTTCCATTGATTTTTAGAAGTCCTTTAATAGTCGTTACAGCAGCAGGACAAGATGATACAGAACACTGTCGATTATTTTTAGTCTATAAGATGTCAAATAATGATGTGAAAAACTCAGTTTCCAATCGTCACAGAATTTAATCCACAGGATTTGTGATCATGAGCCTGAATTGTTCATCTTTTCTTTCACTCAGCATGACGGTGTCTGTGTCCTCGAAACTAACAGATGAAATTTTGAAACTATTTCATGAACAGATTTACACTCTTTGTCAAAGACGTCCACGAATAGTGTTGCAGATACTGAGGTTAGCGTGCTAATCAGCTAGCTTCCCTTCCTGTCTAAACTAAACTGCCTCATTAGGGCTGGGCGATATGGCATTAAAAATAAAATCCCAGATTTTTTCAGACCATATTTGATTTTCGATGTTGATCCATTTTTTCAAACTACAAAGGACAATTATTTCAATTTATTTTCATTATAAACCATAGGAGCACAGAGCTGAGAGAGAGCCGTAGGCTACATTATTTATCTAAATTAAAGGGAAAATCGGTTTTCACGATTTTCATTTTTTAACAATCTCCAAATTAATTTAGTCAAACTTCCATTTAAAATCAATTTATTGCCCAGCACTAACTCATTGTTGACCAAATTTCAACCAAGCTCAACAGAAAGGAAAGAAAACTCACAAAAACAATCACACTTTGCCTTTTAGCTGCTCCGACAAACACCAGCTCTGTTTGTGTTGAAATAATCTCTTTTCATGTGTGTGAAGTGAGAGAGCCCCACCGTGCTCTGTCTCCTCTCCTGTCCCCATTTGTCGTGTCCTCCTCATCCTGCAGTCGGAGTCCCGCTCAGAGCTGCAGTAAATCTCTTCTGTGCTGTAATCTCTGATGTCAAACTGGCCTCAGTCAGTCTCCGAGGCTGATTTCTGTCCCTGTTCTTGTGTTCGCTGGGAGGCTGCATGGCGCCGTGCAAACACCAGCACTCATCAAGCGCTCCGAGCTCCCAGTCCAGTCAGACTGATCAGCTAATTGAGCCGCTAGCTTCACGGCTTTCTGAGCCAACAAGATAACAGCAGCTCAGCCGACAAGATACGGCAAAGAGAGAAGAGGGCAGCAGTTAAGGGTTACTCACATTATTTGCTGCTCTCTGTCATGTTTGTGATCAACAGTCCAACACTGGAAATCTGGAAAACATCATTGTATCATTTTTCTAGTTCAAGCTTTCCATAATTTAAAAGCTGTGACAAAAGGATGTTTGGCATGTAAACTGTGTTTCCCAACCTGTTTGGCTCGTGACTCTTTGAACTGAGGAAATGTGAGTTCTGATGTAATTTTTCTCACTCAGATTAGTTTAGCCTTTAAGAGGTAAAAGCTGCAATAATCATAAGCACATTTTCTAACAAAGTCCGATGCAAAAGGTGTGGCTGGTATCGATGAAACTCCAGAGACACTCTGCAGTTTCTCCTGGATGTACAGAACATTTTAGCCCTTTTCTCTCTTTAGGTTTTGTGATTCACAACTCTCATACATTGACAAACGTGTTGCTCTGATAAATTCACTGTAACTGCAAACAGCAGACAGACACACACAGAGACTCTCTAGTGAACTAACAGTGGAGAGTTTAGCAGCTAAAGAGTCGAATATTTCCTTCAGGAAACTGAAGAGACCAAACAAGAGCTAAATGAGAGAGAATGCTGAACCAACAATGATCAGTATGAACACAAGATCCACTGTACGTTGCACCAGCGGTGTGAAATGGGGTATACACTGTCTCCGAAGTGGGCGGAGTCACGTCTCCCATGGAGACAGTTAGGAACCACCATCCCTCCGCTTCATCTAACATGTGAACAGATTAAAGCTGATGGATTTTGTGTCTCATGATATTTGTTTGATTCAAGTTTGAACTTTTAATTCATGGTTTCACCTATAAGACCATTTAAATGTCTGTTTATGTCCGTTGTGAAGCAAGACAGGAAGCAGCGGTTCACAAATCTCATGAGAATGTGTTGCTAGAGACAGAGACAGGTCTGGAACAAAGTTAATTTTCTCCTGATTTATGTGTCTGAAAAATGACATTTTAGTGTCAGAATGTTCAGAAGATATGTGTCTGTGAAAAATGGGTCCAACATGTATCTTGGTGACGATGGGGAGAAAGAAGTAATCATAATCTGAGATCACGTTCATTTCTCCCATAAAAATAAAATGGACTCTAGACTGCTTCCTGTCTCCTAAAGGGGCGGGGCCACGGCCAAAAGTCATGTGACACTGATACAGGAAATGAACGGTCAGTGAGAGGTCTCACTTTCTACTGTTAAACTTCTCTGATATGACCCACTGACTATTGGAACATGGCTGCTATTCAGCTGCCACCTCACATATACACGTACACGTACATATCATTTACATTTACATATATATCAAACTATACAAATATATGTATATGCAAACACACACACACACACACACACACTTTGAGCTGGCTTTGTTGCTGCTGACCTACATGTCAGACACAGCTGTATTACTGCACACAGTATCAACTCCTGCACATCTGTCTTTGTGGAGAAAAAACACATTTACACTTTTAGAGATATTGAAGACTTTTTTTTCATTTGGAATTGGAAAGCAGTGACATTTCGTTAGATTTGCTGTTTGTTTCGCGCTGAAGTCTTTAACGTTCAGGTCTGGCTTGTGGATTTGAAAACTGTAAGTCGACGAAGGACCTCACAAGTGTTGAATTAGAATGGTGTGTGTTGGCGTGGAGCAGCGAATGAGGAAGTGTTTGACTGTTGCTGCTGGTGTCAGATGTGATGTCACAGCTGGCTGCTCAGGCTGCTGGTGGAACCCACAGAGAAATTACAGGGCGAGTTAGGATGTAGCTTTAAGCATAACATGAAGAAGACGTGCTCAGTTCTGTCTTTTCTTATACATCCGCTCAGACGTACAGAATTCTCTTTGGTCTTCGGCGTGTCCTGCAGAGGACTCGTGGTTAAGCCATGTCAAACACATGTTCAACCGTCTCCAGTGAGGACGGGACGGTGTGACTCCAGGTGTTCATTCTTCCAGATGTTCTGGTTCGCCCCGGACTCTCGAAGGTTCAGCTGTCTGGTGCCGTTTGTCCTTTCGCTCTGCCCGTCCAATCCACACAACGCTTAAAGCCCCGCGATGTTATCAGTGTTATGAATAAAGCTTCAAAGCTTCAAACTGTTTGGTGCAGTCACACAAGCACTCTCTCCATGTGCACATACTTTGCTTGCAGTAAGTAGTTTTAGGAAATGTCATCCTGGTCACATGTACCCAGTCCGTTGAAATGCCCCTCATTACATATAAATGCATGTGGGCCTACTGTATGCGTTAGTATGTGGGGCTGATTGTGGCATAATGACTGAGATTGAGACCTGTTGGATTTATAGAAATGCTGCCTTAAACCCACTACGGTAACCTGGACGACAACAGAGCCATTTGTGACCTACCACAGGGCTAACTAAATACACTAAGCAATATTTTTGACCATTTTGACCACATGATTAAAAGTTAAAGGTTAATTTCCTGTTTCAGTGAATTTAAAGATCCCAGATACACAGCTGGTACCTGATATGCACAGCAGACAAAGAGTTACTGGTGTTTACTGTTATGATGCAGCTGTCTCAGGACACACATCTACATCCTAAACTGGAAAGCTCCACCTGAGCTCCTACTTTCATCCTCCCTACAGACTCTTTCAACCGTTACGTCTCCTCAGTGTTAGGAGTGGCATCAGCACAGTTTAGTCCACTTACTGTTATTCTGATCTTTACGCTGCCAGAAGAATTTCTTAGTTCTTTTCACATTTGCTGGGCCGGTCACATGTTTGACATGCCCTTCTTTTTACAGATCTCTGTGCACTGAATATCTGCAAGCCCAGAACTAGACGCTGCATTAGCATCGTAATCCTTTGCATGTGGCCTGACACCATGGTGATCGTCAGGGTGTATAACAAAGCTGCAGGGCGACACATCTGCACCGTCAGTGCCTGACCTCACACATGGCAGCCTTTATAGAACCTACTGGCTGTTTTTGGGCTGGCTCGTTTCTTTCTAGCATCGACACTCAGACTGCTCTTGTGTGCTCTCCTCTGTCATGGCTGCAGTCTGCTGTGGGACAGTTATGCCTAAATCTCCGTGAAAATCACTGGTCGGTGTCTGAAAATTTTCAGTCTTTTAAGACAACGCTAACAAGAAGAAATGAAGCATAAATATAAATACGAGTATTCGGTTCATCGTCCTTCCACACTTGTCTTGCAAGTTCAAAACATTACATTTAATAATATGATCGCGAACGCGCAGTACTTAATGGTGTGTCGGTACAATAATAGAGACCTGCTGTGTTTGCTCCACCGTGTTGATTTACATGCGCTCTTGCCAGGTGGCTTTGGTTTCACATGCACCAAGTTTAGAATAGACTCTCAAATCCCCTGATAATGATGCAAACAAGTTGCCACGAGTGCAGAACTGACTTGCTTGAATAAATGATCAGTTACAGTCGTAGGGTTTACAAAATGCTGAATGGAGTTACGTGTGTCTGAGTCCGATGCTGTGTTTGCTGGTTCCACCTTCACCTGCACCGTCTAACAGCATGACGACTCATTCAGGGAACATGTTTCTGTGCAGGTTTGGAGAATAATCGAGAGTAAAAACACACATTTGTTTCACACATTATATATTTTCAGGTGTGTGTCTCATAAAGAATAAGAACACAACAACAGATCATTGTGTTAAATAAGATGAATGTAAAGAAAAAACAGGTTGTAAATGCTGAGTACAGATGATCTTCAACAGCTGCACAAACACCCTGATTGAGAAAATCTGCAACTGTGGCAAAATATTTTTAACCTCTTAGACAATTAACAACATAGTTGCTTTAATGTTTTTTACTTGAAGCAAGACAGAAAATGTATATTTTTCTATGAACATGTGAAGCCTTTTGTGTACTTGAAACAGGACTGTGACAGATATAGTTACTCATTGTTTGAGTAATTAGAGCTACTAAATAACTATCAAAAATAACAGTAAATTCTAAAATAGACCGTGAGAGGGCTTAAATGCATCCCATCATTTTGATCTTCATCTCATAAATAACCAGTAATGCGTGAGGCACCTCTCACTTCCTCTTTGACCTGAAATGACCACATTTGTGAAAACCTCCCTGTTTACAATATTAAACTCTGACAGAGAGGAACATCATCACTGCTCGCTAACTGGCATCAACGAATACTGCAAAGTTTGTACATAATGTATTATTGTCAACATTCAAACAAGTGTCAAAGTCATACAACACTAAACTAAATGACTTTTAGGGCTGGATTGCACCGACAAGGATTCATTTAAGACGAACTCTGATCACAGGTTAGTAAAACTAGGTTTAAAATGAGTTCATCCAGATTAAAAAACATAAGCAGAGCTCTGTTGCACCATTTAAAATTAATCTTGGTTTTGTAAAGCACAGTTTATTTATTTCAACTGAATTTAAATTCAACAGAGAAAAGCTTATTGAAATGAAAATGAATACATAAATAAATGGCATGCTGTCAGGACCTAGTAAGTATAAAAGAGTGGTGGACGGGGCCGCTAACTGCTTTTCAGAAAACAAAACATTTCATTGTTGCTTGCTAGCTGGAAAAAAAGTAGCTAGCTTAACGATGCTTGTGATGGCTCGGCAGAGCTCAGCCGAGAAGCATCAATTTTTCCTCCTTTGAGAAAAACTTGTTGGCCGAAGGAATCGAACAATATGGCCAAATTATAGACGATGGAGAAATGGACAACAGCACAGTGAAAAAGAAGCTAACACATCTGGCAGCTGGTCCAGAAACAGACTCCCTGGTGAACTCGTATCCTAACAAAATTCCAAATTCATCATCATTCACTCAAGTGGGTTAAGTCTGTCTCGGATTTTTCATCAAAGCTCTTGATTATTTTGGTCAATTCTTATAAAAAATGCAGCCACTGTGGAAGTTAAACCTCCCTAACTGTAAGTGAGGAGTTAACCTTAGATCACAATTTAAACTGGAGTCTAAAGTTTGGCCACAGGATTAAATTTAATCTAAAACAATCCAAGAATCTCCAACATGCTCCATCTGTGCGTGGTGACGTGTGGTGGCTCGCACGTTCACCTCACTATGACATATTATTGTTTTCATCATTTTCAGAGCATAACCGTGCTGTGTGCGAGGCACTGTGTCATTACGCCCAGACAACTAGTTCCTCTGTATTTTCGCCCACCATGACAATGTCTGCATAGCATGGAGAATATGCACAGTCACAACATGTAGATGGAGCATGTTGGAGATTTTTAGGTGTATTTTAGAGGCTTTAGACGGCAGTAAAGCCGCCTCCCTTCGCTTCTATTGAACGTGCCAAACTGCTCTCACACGGCGACTGAACGCACAGAGCAGAGAAAGGCATCTGTGTTCCTGTCTTACATCAGGATTTTGAATAAATCAGCTAATTCCCCAAAAAGTTTTCCAGTTTTCCTTTGAGCTGTCACTCCGATCAGGACAGGTGAAGTCCTACCCACAAAGTACAGCTTAGCTGCTGGCAAAAACTAAAAAGTTTTGGATTCTCAGACAGGAGATCTGGATTTGCAAATGAAACTTTTGGGTTGTCTTTAATGTCTTTAATCACACTGTCTTTTTCTGTCTGACCCTCTCCCGCCTCCGTCCTTCACTGCATCCTTCAGCCCTTCAGGGAAGAAGTTCAGGAGTAAGCCTCAGTTGTCTCGTTACCTTGGAAACACTGTGGATTTGGGATGTTTCGACTTTCGGACGGGGAAGATGATGCCTGGAAAACTGCAGAAAAGCAAACAGAGACTCCGACATGACCCCCTCAGCTTGGCTAAGGTAACACTGATGGATCCCACCTGCGGGGGAGGGCTGTGGGTGTGCTGCGGTTGTGTTGTGTGTTATCAGATTATCAGATTACTGCAGCTCCTCCTGCAGCAGGTTCACAGTTCAACAGGTCAGTTCATATGACAACAGCACTCTTTCACTGAGGAGGAAGAGGAGGAAGAGTACTACTGTGTGTCAGGAACCCGGCCCACTGACTGCTGAACTTCTAGTCTGCTGCCTTTGTCTGCTCTCATCATTCATTCATTTGTCTATGAATGATGTAGTACTGTAGTAGTGTAGTGTAGTGTAGTGTAGTAGTGTGGTACTCAAGGCCCGTCTCAAGTCATTTTTCTATGAACTCAGACTTGTCTCATTCCTGAAGGTGCCTGGTGTAGATTTTTGTAGGTGCAGATTGTAGCAGCGCATGTGGAAAAAAGTGCTTCTGCTCACTGTCCTAAAGATCTTGTCCAGCGCCAGCATTTGTATTCAAAGAGAGTGAAAATTAAGGGATGGTTTCCACTGCGCAAGTTTTTTGCATCAAGCGAAACACTTTTGCTTTGATTCGGCCTTTCTTTTACGTGACAGTGGCGTGCTGGTGGCCCTGGCACCGCAGACCTTTGAAGCTGAGTTCCAACCAAACCACAATCTTCTTTCCTGCTGTGTAAACTGTCAAAACGGAAAGACTCTGAAAGTTGAGACTAAACTCATGCTAATGCTAATGCTAGTGCACGTCAGTGTGTTCTGCGATAGTCGCTCTGATTAAACACACTGCAGTGCACCCCAAACATGACAACAAGCTACTGATACAGATTTTAAGTGTTCATAGAATAATGTTAAAAGTCAAACTACAGCTGATTTCTTTAATTTGAGGCTGCTTAGGGCTTAGCAGCAACAGGAAGTAGACAACTTGAAGCAGCTCCAGTGGTATGACATCACAAAGCCACGCCGCTGCTCTCGTCTGAACGTGGCCTTAAACTGTCTCATAACCAGTTAAACGTTCCTTGTGGGGACTTTAACTCTTGTATTAGTTACACAGTTTCTGACTCAAACTTGTTTTGGTTTTGTGGCCCTTTTGACTCACACATGTCTCACATTCGACTGTGACAATTCCCCGTTTTGACTTTTGGGCCCTCCCTCGACCAGTTTTCAGTCAAGGCGCGTTCTTTGTTCCCACCCTCAAACAAATCTGGATCCATTTGTGCAGGTTTTTTTGCTCCCTGTTTTGCAAGCATTTTAACAAAGACAGAAAAAAAAGAATCCCTGGAGGAACAGATCAAAACCTCCCAAAAGAATTTTGAGGAAAAACCTTAAGGAGTCATTAGGAGGGCTAAAGGGTTGCACGTCTCTGTCAAGTCCGTGTTTTGACTTGGTCTCAGTATTTCAGACATGTGACTGACGTTCTCTGTGGGGGTTTGGCTCAGACTTATCTCTGTCTTTGCTCTGTTCAAAGTTTAAATTTACAAATGAGTGATGTAGTTCCAACACATAACTCCTCCTGAGAGGACAAACAGAACTGTGTTGTTTACATTTCTGTTTGTGCATGGATTAAACAAACAAGATGCCCGGCTCAGTCAGCGGGCTTCAGGGGTGTAGGTTCAGGCTAGTTGTTTCCTCCTGCTTCCTTTCTTTATGTTAAGCAGAACTAAACAAATCTCAAGCAACTCCAGCAGAGCAGGAGTTATTCAACTATGTTGTTTTAAATACAACCAACAACATCAACATCCTTCAGCAGGGCAGGAATACTGTCGCTGTGTGTCTGTGCATGTGTGTGTTGACACGGTTTGGAGATGTATGCTGCTGCTCTTCACACATCATTACCTAGGAGTACATACATACACAGACACACACACACACACACACACTTCCTGCTGGTATCTGCAAAACCTCATCTTGGATTTAACCCCATAAACTCAACTGCCACACACACATCTGCACACACACGTTACACACACAGACACAAGCTGCAGGTTTATTGTTGCTCTCTGTCTTAATTTCAGGAAGATAAACCAGACAAGAAAGGAGGCAAGTAAATGAAAAAGTAAATGAATGGAAAGGGAGAGAGAGAAGGAGAGAGCGAGTTCAGAAAGGAAAGACAGAATGAAGGAAAGAAGGGTGGGGAAGGTATGAACAAAGGAAGGTATCAGGAAAAAAGGAAAAGAAAAGGAAACATGTGGCCAACGACTGTGTGTCCGTCTCATGCAGGGAGGTAAACTAGACCTGAACACAGCGCTGCCAATCAGACAGACAGCTTCCATCTTTAAACAGCCCGTTACCAAGGTCACGAGTCACCCCGGCAACAAGGTGAAGACGGACCCGCAGAGAGGCACTGAGCAGCCCCGACAGGTAGGAGGCAGTCACTCACACACACACTCACACACACACTCACACACACAAACACACATTCTGGTGTCAGCAGGATAATGCCTGAGGGCGAGGTCAGTCTGTTACACAAGAGATCATGAAAGAAACCAGGTTGTCATGGTGACTACGGCCACTAGAGGATGCTGAGGCATCATGGAAAAAGCAGCATGGCACACACAACGCTGTGTGCCATAATAACAGCTGAGCAGCAGGACGAGCGTGGACCATCGGTTATCAAAGCGACACACGAATGCAGCTATTTCACGACAGAGAGCTTGTTCAGTTTAATGAGGGAAGTGTTAGCTCACCTGTAGCTCCCCATGTTACACTTTCCTCTCGTCACAGTACTTCAACAGACTGTACACAACTCCTGCATGACCTGTTTAAAACTGATCCACTGCCAACACACGCTGAAAATGTCGCTTTGCATTGAAAGTCCACTTTGGTGGAATAGTTGATTTTTGAGTTTCATGCACCAATGAAACCCACATGAAATGATTTATAGTCAGTGACTGTTCAACTGCTTTATATAGATTCATATTATAAGTTCCCTGTGTCAATAGTCTTCTGATTTCTATCTTTGATTGAGAAGCACTTGGTGAGGTCTGTTTCAAAGGAGCTCTATAATTTAATCATCAAACTTCCCTCTGAAGTTCAGTAATGATGACTGAGGTATTGTGCAATGTGCTGCTGATGGTTTCAGGAACATGTGATGAATTTGTGGTGCAGGCGCTATAAATAGCCATGGCCTTGCATAAGGATAGCTTTTCTGGTGCTAATTCAGCACAGTTGGTGAAACTGAGCTCCTTTGCTGTTTGCCTCATCGACAGAACTTATCAGCGGTGGGAGCATCGATATGCAAACGATGTTGAACGGCACTTCTCTGCACGCAGTGTCCGTGGAGAGGACGTAACCTCTCAACACAGACGTATAAATCAGATTCAAGTCTCTTCAACATGTCCTGCACAGCTTGCTTTGGCTGTATTTATTTGCTCATGGCAATAAATCAAATATGTCATGCAGCATGTTCTTACATCAGATTTCATGTATGATTTTTAGACTGTTGGAATGTCTTTGTGACCGGTGTACTGCAGGGCAGGATCAGCAGTAAAGGTGTCGCTCCACCGTTCATCCCTTCAACGCTGATCCACTGAAACAACAGAGGGCATAAAATGTCCTCATCTAGCTGTCAGCTTATTTTTATTACCAATGAGTTTATCACTGGGTCTCTAACCTTGAAGCTGCACATCCTGTCGCCGCCCCACAGTAAAAGCCTTCTGGTTGCTACAGAAAGCTCCTCGTGTGAAACAGCAACAGGAAGTGTCTGGTCCACATTGACACCATTGTAACACAGCAGCTGACTCAAGTAAAACTCAACTGAGACTGAGATCGTTCAGTCCGCAGAGAGCAACACTCAGCTGTCTGTCATCTGTCTGCAGCTCTTTTGGGAGAGGAGATTGAAAGGTCTGCGGTCGTCAGACATCACAGAGGAAGCCCTGCGGACCATGGACCTGCCTAAAGGACTGCAGAGTAAGTCTCCATCAAGAACCTGAACACACACCATGCTCCAGTCATCACATGTGACCTCTGACCTCTCCTTCTGCAGGTGTTGGTCCAGATTCCAGCGATGACACTCTGCTATCGGCCATCGCCAGCGCTCTGCACATGAGTTCTGCTCCAATAACGGGACAGACGTCCGTCGCTGCTGAGAAGAACCCGGCCATCTGGCTGAACACATCCCAGCCGCTCTGCAAGGCCTTCACCATCACTGACGAACACATCCGGTGAGACACGCCGTGCTCATGTTTCAGCACTCAGCTAAGCAGCCAGTGCTGTGAACGTTGTGACTGCCAACAAAACTGTCACCTCAAAGAATCTGAGGCTGGATCTTAACCACTAACAGCAGAAATGATCAGCTTTCAGCCATGTGAGTGATCTTACAGCAGGCATTTTGACACTGTTGGGCACTGGAAAGTTGCAAGGAGACATGGAGGGGGAGACGTGCTGTCGTTTTCTCTCACCTGTCAATGAACACAGCTAACAGAGGAAATTACTCTAAAGTGATACTTCACCGCAAAACTAGTGTTTGTGTATCAGTTACTCTCCCTTAGATGTCTTGAATTGAAGAACATATTTTTTTCTTCCAGAGTTCCTCCACGGTAAACAAGTTTTTCCTAAAATGTGAGTCCCTCACTTTAGCTGCTTTTGCTGGCAGTCTATGGAGAAACAGTTTGAAAACATCCAACCATCGAAAACATCCATCCAAAACTCTCAGCAGCTTCGTGTGGTTTAATCCAAGTCTCCTTTACTGTGTCGTGGGCTCAGTACTTCTGCAGGTTAGACTAAGTGGTTCAGGAGTGATCGCTGTCGCCATGGCGTGTTGATCAGACCCAGAAGACACGGAGCTCCTCTGTCACAGTTTAATAGCAGGTTGACGAGTAACTTAAAGCCCCAGTGGGTAACTTTGCGAAAGTGAAATTAAACTCGCGACTTGATCCAAAATTTACATCGCCAAATCCCTTTATGAACCTCTGCCAAGCACCCCCCCACACACACAGACACTCAAACGCGCAGGCACACACACACACAAAGCAGCCATAACGCACCCACAGAAGACGTACCGTATCCGTAGCAACGGGA
>JAQLOL010014261.1:0-11986 GCA_029783665.1 Naso thynnoides
CTCTGCCCGTCTCTTCCTTGTTACTGCACACACAGTCCAAAGAATGGGATCTGTCTTCTTGTCTGGAACTCAGGAGGCAGATAATGAAAAGAAAAAAAAGGTTTTCGTATCTATTTAAATTTAAGTTGGGAACAAGAAATTTTCGATCTTTTTGTTTGGAAAATGTTGACTTAATTATTAAATTTGAAAAATACGTGATGATTAATTTTCTTTGATCATACTATCAATTGATAGTTGCAGTTCTAATCCTTGCCAAGGCTTTTGTTACAGGCAGACACCATGCAGAAAAAGTTAAAACTTGATGTGAAACCTACACAGCTATCCAACCCTCATAGATGTCGCTGTCAGAAATGAGCATTTGATGAGAATTCAGGTCGACATTTCGTCCTGATTGATGTGAGTCATCAGTTTGAGCTGAGGTAACAGCAACAACAACAACAACAACAACAACAACAACAACAAAGGCCAAATAAACGCAACATATGTCACTCATGAAAACAAAAATAAAGTGACTCTGTGAAGAACAAAAAACAAGATCGAACCTCAAACTCAGCTTCACTTCACCAGGATCTGATCAGCCACAGCATTTTCTTCTTCTTCTTCTGGTTTAAAATATGAAAATCATCATTCCATCTTTACCGAAGCTCAGGGACGCCCGTGTTGATCAGGTACACAAGAAGAAAAGAGAAGCATTGGCGTCTTGGTTTGGAGCTGGCAGCACGTGGAAACCCTGTGGACTCAGACCTGTACCTGCTGTGACTCAATGAGATGAAACTTTCAAAATAAAAACGGGTTCACGCAGAGTCTCAGAGGCTGACCGTGTCCGCTGAGCAAAGCAGGTTCTGTCACATCCCAGTTTATCACCACGTCTGCTGGACGCGGTCTTTCAGTGAGACCAACGATCAATTATAAACATGTAAAACAAGTCAAAGTCCAGGTCTTTGCGGGCCGTGACAGTCTTCACGGTGATTGGTTGGTTCAACCAACATCAGGAGGGACTGACTGAGATGTTTGTGAAGGCTCTGCGGCGGCGGCGACACCTTGACTCACCGATGTTCACAGACTGGAACTCGTTCAAATGTCTGACAGACTGAACCGCTCTCAGCCCGACACGTGAGCATCATAGTGATGTCAGATCCTGGACCTCCAGCAGCATGGCGTCCTGCTCCGTCCTCAGCTGGTCTCGGATCTGCAGGCGCCCCACCAGCTCGGAGCTCAGGTCTGATGTGGACACATGAAGAAGACGTTTACAATTCAGCTTTAAACTGAGGAGACTGTTTTCTTCGTCGTGGTCAGGGTTGAATGACTGTTGTAAGTAGACACAGTGTAGACGTGGTGTGGACGTGGTGTGGACGTGGTGTGGAGTACCTTGTATGGCTTTGCTGAGAGATGTGCAGAGAGCATTCAGGTCCTTCTCACTGAGGTTTTGTAAGTCGCTGAGCTCCAAATGTCTCCTCTGGGCTGCAGGACTACAAGCTGCAGTCTGACAGGACAGAGGACAGAGGACAGAGGAGCTGTGACGAACTGGATCTGAGGGTCAGAGACACAGGAACAGGACTGAATGTTTGTTTCTCACCATAGTTCTGTGGTTTGTTCTCAGTCGGTCTCGGAGGTTCCTCAGGGTGTTCCTGAAGCCTCGTGGTTTTGGTTTCTCGGACTTGGCAGGTGGTTTTGGATCCTGAGCAGCCTCTGTCTTCATCAGCAGGGACGGACGTGAGAGCAACATGGACGAGACACAAACGTCTTTTGTTATCTACCTGTCAGCTGTATTTTAGGCAGTGTGTTTCGCTGTGTTTCTGATTCTTACCTCCTTGTCCTCCTCCTCCTCCTCACTCTCACTGTTGTTGATGAAGCACAGCTGGAGGTTCATCTGAGTCTGCAGGCTGGAGAACACACAGCAGTTATTTCAGGACGAGTCAGTGGTGGATCATCGTGCTCGAGCAGTCACAAAACTTTTTGTTTCTTCTAAATTGTTTAAGAAGTTTGCAAGACGCAGGCAGGTCGTGAGTTAAAAAGACATTATGTTGTCATGGTAACAGTACAAACAAGCCCACTTGTTGAATCCATTCAGGCTCCTGAGGCCACGAACAAAACAGACGCCACTGGGCCATTTTTATAGGTTGGCAAAAGTCACATGATCAGTTTCAACAGGTGAGCAATCAGCTGATTAGTATAGACGTTACATTCACTGTCAATACGCCGTGTAAGTGCTGCGTCGATGTGAGTCACAGTACAGATAGCTACGGCTACACCACTTGGACAAACGACATGTCATGATCTGAGTTTGACGGTCTAAGTCACATTCAGTGTTTTAAAGCTACATCATAACTGCACAGTGGCTAGTGCTAGCCAGCTCTGGTGCTAGTGACCACCTGTGTTAATTTAAGCTTGAGGTGGCTAGTTAGCAAGCACCGAGCAAAGATGACACTAACGTAACATTAGCCGCTAACGTACCATTAGCCGCTAACGTACCATTAGCCGCTAACACCACTTAACTGGTGTCCAGTTTACAACAAACCCCGCCTCTGCTGCTAAATTAACTCATAACATTCACATACATATGTAGCTGGGAATAGCAGAAAAAGTATCAGTAACATTCAACATTAGCATTTCATAACCATGTGATTTGTCCAAGTGGTGTAGCCGTAGCTAGCTGTGCAAGATGGCCGACCTCTTCGTGCATGCGTGACTCATTTGGATGCAGGACTCACATCTACACCGACAGTCACATTACAGATCATATCAAAAAAATCTCCAGCAAAGAAACAAAACAAAAACACAAACAGACTCTTTGAACATATCGATATTAAAAGTTCTCAGCACACACAGACAAAATGGCAAATTATCGTGGTTGACGACTTCATGCCTGTCTGGACGGGATGAGGAGGTCGGGTGATGTGACTGTCACAGCTGAGGTAGTTTATCGTTGATCAGGAGATTCTGGTGGTCGCTTTCGTCACCAACCAATCCCTGCACCCCGCCCCCTCTGAAAAAGACCGTCATCATGATTCTGAAGACACGCCCAGAACTCTAACCTTACTCTTTCCCACACCCTCACACACATCACCTGGGAAACAGTACACACACTCGCACACTCACCAACAAACACACACACACCGCCATACATTAGTGGTAGAGGGGGAGTCCGGTGGAGAGAAGCCGACTGCTCATTCAATGAGCTGTGGACATGTGGCTGAAAACTGACATTTGCTAACAGCTAAGTCTAACCACGATCACTACACTCAAACTACACAATTCTCCCGCTCTACGCTCAGTTAAGCCCCGCCTCCTAGCGCTGCCCGAGCTGATACATTTTTTTTACTTTCTTGATGCAGTTTTTGAATTTCTGGAGTGATGCACATCAGCCAAAACTCCGGGGGTTTACTTACGCTTAACTCTGAGTGAGTTACCCGACTGCGGCGTTGTACTTCCCTTTCCTGGCAACACCGCAGGCGAGCCCAGCTGAGTGCATCGGTGGAAAACCTGGCAGAGTACGATGAATCTCCCATATCAGTGGAAACACGCAGGACCACTTACCTGAAGTTTATCTGCACTTTTGAGGGGTTTAGTCTATCATCCACAATCCTTATACAGGACAAGAACATCGACGCCTTTCCCTCCTCTGTGCGTTCAGCTGCTCACTAGGTTGGGACCACGTGACCTCAAGCACAAAACGTCCATATTCCTCCACACAACCGCAGGAAGTGTCGAAGGAAATGGCTGTCTGCTGGTAACGTAAAGCGTAGACAGAACAAGCTGGATGTATTTAAGGTGGGTGGTCCTGTTTGTGGCTGAAAGACGTGTTGCTGTTATAAAACATATTGAACTGTTGAAACAGCCGAGCAGACACGCCCCTCAGTAAATTGGTGAGGCTATTCTTATTCCATCCTCGGCCAATAAAATCACTGGGTGCTGTGGTAAAGAATATATTACTGACGTGGTCCAGCGACACTGATCCCATCCGTTCAGGGCTCAATCTGCCTGCTATCACAAGGAAGTTACGGTTGCCATGGTGACCTTTTTTGTAACACAGAGCCACAGGGTGTTGGGGGGTGCCTGTTCTTACATGTATGTTTATGTTTGGCAACCACATGGACACTCAGGTCTGTAAACCACACCCGAGGTACAACACTACATACCTGACTGTATGTTTTATGTACCACCTGATGCTCTGTGAGTGGACTAGCTGCTGCCAGTCAAACTGTCACAACGAAAACAATCCTCACGCTCGTTAGCTGATGAAGCACGGGGTGAGGATGACTCTTCACCCGTGTCTCTGTCAGACTCGAGGCTATGCCAAAGCTGATGAGAGCTTCTTTAAGAAACTGTTACAGTTCAGTATGTTCCAGCTTCTTTCAATGGTTTTATGGATTCTTGATCTCAGCATTAGTGTTGCTTCTGTTTTTAACCCAGTAACTGTCCTCCAGTGATGTTTTCAGCTTTACAACGACACGTGGATGTAGTCTTTGTTTCTTCTTGGAGTCACGGATGCATTTCGGTCTCTGTACGTTTGTTTTTTAGTCTGCGAAGGAACATAGAACCGGTCTGCTCTGACTGACGTCACAGTCAGGTTTCTAAATATGAGAGCATGTAAGAGCTCCTACCAGACCATCCGCACTGCGTCCAGGGGACAATCGTGCTTTGGCACAGTACAAAGCAATTGAGCCGAGTGCGAGTTTGTCCTAAAAACAGAGATCTATCATTTGTCGTTGTTATTTGTTGTTGTTTTTATTTGTTGTTTGGTCCGTGAACCTTCACTATTAATGTTTTCAGGTCTTGTTTGTGTATTGATTTGTTGTTGCTTGTGATTTTTTTTTGTTGAATTTGGCCCATCACGTGACTTTAACGGTTCAGACTGATCGTGTGACTAGCTATGTCATAACTCATACCGTAGAAAGGTAGGAGCTGCGTTCCGTTAACGTAATGTTTCCTCTAGCAGCAAACGCGCCCCAACATGCCCCTCCTTCCTCTCATAGCAGCAGCAGTCACGCCAATACGGTGACGCCGTGAAACCGTGATATTTTTTTGCCAAAGGTTATCATACTTTGAAAATAATCAGACCGTGACATGTCTTCATGTGAGTATCGCCGTCCAGTAACAGCGGCCCAGAGGTGTGTTTGGCATGAGGAGGGCCTTTACGGCTGAAATGTGAGGTCTGACTTCACGCAGCTCACTCCCCTCGAGCGCCTCAGAGTTCTTAAACCTGAAAACGTGACAAACCACCGAACCTTCTCCTGTACGATCAAGAACCGGATTTTCAGTGACCAACATTTTTGGCACTGATGCTCGTCAGACCCTGTGAGGTTGACACAAGGATGCAACATTTTTATTTCTTGTTAGAGAACTCACTGTTGTACTGATGTGACTGGTGTCAACATGTATGTAGGTTTTCATGCACTTTACACTGATCAGACTGTCACACACATTTATGGAGCTACGTATGCAGCTTGTACCATTTGGAGTAATTTTTCATGTGTATTTAGTTTATCTTGCACTTTATCCTCATGAGACTGGCGGGCGTCCAGACAGGAACGGCGTCAGTGACTCTGGTTACTGTTTGACTTTGTATTACAGGATGCACACTGAACTGTCTTCGCCTCACGAAAGGTTTTTTACTGTCTGCATACTTGATATTGTGTTTTTTTTGTGTTCACGTTTACTGTCAGGACTACAGATGAAAATGAGCTCTGTGCTAGATCAGATAAAAAGGAAGGAAGGAGGAGGCGGAGGTGAGGAGAAGGAAAGCAGAAGACAGGCCCCGCCCACAGTGAAACCGCTCACACCGGTAAAGGTAAAGCAGCTTTACTGTCATTGTACGAAGAGTCGTACAACAAAATTGTGAGGTCAGAGTGGAGGGTTGGTCCTGAGCGGCTGCGTCTGAGCGCGCCGCCATGTTGGGGCAAAACTAACCTGATGAGCCTGACATGCATGTTTTTGATGGTGGGAGGAAACCCACGCAGACATGGAGCGAACACGCAAACTCCACACAGAAAGGTCCTGCCCCAGCTGGGTATCGAACGCAGGACCTTCTTGCTGTCGGGCAACAGCGCAAACCGCTCAGCACCATGCTGCCGTACCGGCACGGACACGTTAGAGTTCTGCCACTTTGGGGCTTGAAGCATCCGAAACAATCTGTTGGCTGTTACGGCGTGTTTGTATCTGGAACAAGGAGATCACATGAAGTCCTGTCAATCAAACTTCACGCACTTTATCAGGGATGGGACGTATCAAAGCTCACAGTATTTAGAGTCCATGGTACGGCATTTATCATGGTATTAAAAATTAAAATGAAAAAAAGACAAATCGAGACTTGGAAAAAGTGCGGCTTATTAATATCCATGTTTTTGTGTCTCTCTTGCGTTGCTTTGCGTTCTGTGTGAGCACGCGCTAACAGCTGTCAGATTCTGTCTAAACACTCAACAATGATTTTTGACTCACTCCTGCAATCACAAGTTAACAGTCTGCTTTGACGGACAGTCACTGTCTACCAGTAACATCTCTTCGGTCGTTCCATGAGCTAAACAAACATTTTCCTTTGTTTCGTTCCTCGTCTGTCTGCTGAGACGGTGAGTTTCACACACAGCTCAGCAGGTCTCTCTCTCTTTCCTCACTATGTGCTGCCATGCAAACAGAATGTGAAAGTAAACTCCCGTCGGCTTATTCCTTGATTTCTTCAACACATCTGAGTTGAACTCGGCACTGAAGTCTGAGAGAACGCGTCAGACATGCGACGATCGTGTTTCGAGGTGTTTTCCATCCTCAGCGCGTGACGAGGTGTTCGCGGTGGTCGATGGTCTCTGTAGTTCTCAGTTCCCTTCGCTCTGCTCCACCGCGGCTGAAACAAAACTACACTTTCTGCCAGGACGACCTACTGTTTGATACCATCACATGTCCACGCTGGCACTGAGGCACTTTGCTAAATGAACGATACCGTCACATCCCTACAGCTTCCGCCCCACGGCTGCTGGTTCTGGCTCACAGTTTGTGTGGAGGATTTCTTTCCCTCTGTTTGTCGAGCGCCATCGGGCATGGACGACGACAGCACTGATGCAGCTGGTTTGCTGTCATGTTCTGCCTCTGTGTCTATGAACCAGTGACCAGACTTCATTTTGGGGAACAGAGAGAAGTTGCAGGGAACCTAACCTGATGACAGGGGGCGCTGGGGAGCGATGAACGTGTTGTTGCAGAGAAGAATCTAAAGTGTTTCTGACTTTGCCTTAGCAGGTGACTGTCATGTCAGGGAGCCGCGAGTCATTGACAGTCTGACCCTCGGGTACGAATTCATGCTGCACATCTCCTCGAATGTCAAAGAAAAAACGTCTGTGCTTCTGACAGGACACTACTTTCTAATCTAGATTCAGATTTAGCTTTTCCTGGTGCTCTCTCTCTCTGACTCGGCCTGAAGGTCTACGCTCAGATGTAGTGATGAACTTACCGGGAGGTGAGTGCCAGCACGTGGCTGTTGCAGGCGTCGTCTCCGTCCTCCCAGCTCTCCGCTCTCCTGTTTTTGTCCTCTGTGCGGCTCACCGGAGCTCGGCTTCGCTCCAGAGAAACTCCACTCTGAAAAACACAGCCGACCTCTGTTACGCAGAGCGATGCAGCAGCAGAGTGGGACACTAAGAGAAATCTATTTTTCTCATCCATGTGGTTATTTTTCTTCTGTCAGAGGGGGCTCGTTTAACTTCTCGCAGAGAGGACAGTCGCTGATCTCGCAACAGGTTACTAAAAGCTCACGATAAGCGTTCGACCTTCATCACTGGGTTGATCAGAATGTGGTACAAGATCAGTTACAGCATGACCATAGACGACTCGGCACGTTTCGCACTTTGGTTGTTTACCAGCTGTCCGATGACGGCGCAGAGAAGGCTTTACAGAAAACTGCATTTTTTTGGGAATGTAGTGCATGCATCTGAAATCCTGATGTAAGACCAGAACATGGAAGCCTTTCCCTTCAGCAGGTCGACAGACACTCGCCCCAGTTTTACACATTCAATGGAGGTGACAGGGAGACGGCCTTAACCGCCGTCCAAAGCCTCGAAACACGTCCAAAAATCTCCAACACGCTCTGTCTACACGCCGTGACCGCCTCATTCACCACGCTACAGAGACTTGGTCCCTGTGGGAGGAAATACAGACGGACTAGTTGTCTGGGTGTAGTGACACAGCGCAGTTATGCTCCGAAAAAGACACAAATATTAATTCACAGCGTGGTGAATGTGCAAGAAACCACACAGGTGACTATAATTATTTTACTTTTTAAAATTTAACTAATTTATGTATTTTCTTTAGTTTTATCAGCTTCCTGCTAGACCCATGAGCTTCGTTTGCAGTCTTACGTAACTGTGAAGGACGAGGTTTGAACACTGAACATCTGAACAAACACTAAAACAAACATAAAAACATCTGGAGTAAACAGGCTGCAGGAGGCTGTGAGCTCTGTGGAACACAGCAAACAGGGCAGCGGCTCTTTGCACTCTTGGACCAGGTGGGACTAGTTTCAGGTTTTTAAGAAAGCTCGGGGGTCGATTATAGAGTGACTGTTCTGTCCCACATCCAGTCCACAAGGTGGCAGTAATGCACCTAGAAGTTGTTTGCTAACCCCCGTTAAAGACCAGAGGAAGAATGAGACGCGTCGTGTCCTGCTGGCCAGTGGACGTCCTGAACGTGGACGTGGCTGACTTGAGTAAAGTCTGTTTCTCTGTTTGTCTGTGCTGCAGTCAGCATGACGCGTCACGTCTGGTCACAGAAGAAGAACAGCTTCAGCTGAGTACAGGAGGAACCTGTTTACCGCTGCACCCAAAGCACCATACGTAGCGGTTTGGAGGACGCCACATTATCCGACAAACGTCCACTGGTCTGTGGATCGTTTCTCCGACAGCGCGCGGCTTCAACGCCCCGTGGGTCCGACGATACTCGCAGCAGTTTCTTTCACCTGCAGTCGTCTCTTTTCATTTCATCTCCTTATTTCATGTTTCTGTCCCTTTTGCTTTCGGCTTGACTTGTTTTATATCACGACAGTGAAAATGTCGGTTTGTTCCTTTCCCTCTCGGTTAAGGTTGGGAACAGTTACAGGGCTGGGATGCACAGTAACACTCCGCATGTTTCACGCTGCAGATTACTGTCGGGAATCTCCAGAGGCCCCACGACACGACGTTATCAGGAAATCAACTGATCGTCTGTTTCATCCAACGTGACACATTCCAGGCGATTCGTCGCGCTTCAGGGATTTTTATCGCACTTATTAGCTCACCAGGGGCCCTTTAGCACCATCTAGTGGTTTTTGTTATTCGATCCCCAAAACGGTGAACTTGTATTTGCAGCATTAAGAATTTATTTAATAAAATATTGATACTTGGCGTCTATGAACTGATAAAACATCATCATGCCAAATATGGTAATACTACCATGTATCGATTTCTGCCCACGGCCCTGCGGCGGACACAGTCACCTCGCCACGAGAACAGTCCCGGTACGGACGGTTAGCGTGCAAACTTTTAACTCCAGCGATGCAAAGTGGTTCAGCGGTTTGTCGGACAGTCGAGTGGTCAGAATTATGGGATGTCGGAACAATGATGGCTGAACTGAAAGCTTCAGGTGACTTTTTCTCTCATATCTGAGGTGACAAAACTCTTTTGCTGTACCTGAGTTCACTGAGATCACTGACCCGCCGTCACAGGTTCGAACCCCGAACCTCGTCCCGCTGTGCCTGGACGAGGCCGACCGCCTGCCGGAGCTTCAGTCGCTCGACTTTACTGCTAAATGTGAAAAGCACCGCGGCGTGGAACGGACCGCTTCACGGGCTGAGAGCTGCACGTGTGAGCGGCGTGGACGTTCATGTTGACTCTGCTGTCAGAAAACCTGATTACTACACATCACTGTGACCTCTGACCTTTGCCTTCTTCTCCTCTTCTTGCTTCTCCAGCTCAGCGATGCGCAGGCTCAGTGCTTCCCAGTGCATGATGGGAAGGCCTTGACTGTCCTCCCCACAGCCCTCCTGCCACACCAGCGCGGCGCCCTCTGACCCGGCATCCTCCTCCTCCTCTTCGTCGTCAGCGTCGTCATCACTCCTCCTGTCGTCCTCTGCCTCGTTGCTCTCCTTCTCCTCTCGCTGTTGTCTCTGTCGCTCCTTCTCTCCCTCCATCTGCACGGGGGTGAGACCACAGCTGAACCTGACACAGAGCTCCACCCACATGCAACAACGGCGAGAAACAAGCTGAACTCCAGCAGGACGCTCCAACATCCCACCGAGTTCCTCGTGTGTGTCACTGCAGCCTAAACAAAACAGCGCTGCGGACACTTTCACGTCGCTGCTGCAGCTGCTTCTGATGAGGAAACTGAAAAAACAGAATCAATAAGAATCATCTGACTGACAGAAAGAACTGACACGAGGGTTTTTGTCCCTGTTCTGGCTGCTGCGCCGTGAAAACAGAGTTCTGACTCTTTCACAAAGTCGGGACTTTTTTCAGTTCAGGGACATTTAAAAGTCTGCATCAGTACTTTTTGTTGTACATGTACACAGTGTGTGTAATACTCTAACTGTAGCTTGGCTGCTACTTTTGTTTCCAGGAGAGAAACTTTAGAAAGTGTTTTTCCTCCCGGCACATTTCCTCTGAGCACTCTGAGACTTCCTGACACACTGACTTCACACTCAACAACTCAACAACACACACGAGACAGTTTTAAAAACATCGGCCGATGCGTGAGATCAAAGATGCGGTGCACGGTGCGGGGTGCGGGGGGAGGGGGGGCACGCTGGGCCCCGGCGTCTCTTCTCGCTGCGGCCCTGCCGAAGTTACAGCAAACGGCCTGAAAGTCCGTGAATCTTCGGCTCAGAGGTCGAATCACCGCCTTCACGCTTCACACGACACGTGACGGACGGTCACGGAGCGCCTTACCGTCGGTCCGCGGCGCGATCACGGCTGTCCGTCAGGGCGGCGGGTGCCACATAGCTCAGCTCCTTCCGCCGCTCCTCCTAGTCCTCTTCCCTCTTCCTTCCATCAGGCTGCCGGTCCTCTGCCCCGACACACACACACACACACACACACACACAGTCCTCACAGCTTCGTCCTCTGACCGACATCCGCTCACGTTTGGTCCAAACACGCGAACAAAAGATTCAAACTTGTGGAATTTCACGCACGGGAACTTTTTTTTTTTTTTAACTTTATTTAAACAAACTTAGAGCAAAAACAAACAAAAAGTCTTTGGTGTAAATCTGCTTGTTTGGCGTTTAGGAAACTTTGATGCGCGAGCCTCACGCCTCATGTGGGCATGTTTTATTTCCGGTCTAAAACTTTTCTGCTGATATTTGTGGGCCGGTGCCGTCAGATCAGCGCCCCCCTCTGATGACCTCATGATGATGTCATACATGGATCTGTTCCGGTTTCTTCCTGGTGAGCGGGAGTTTTTCCTGTAGCCGAACTCTCTACGCAGCGTCACGAACAAACTCTGACGCGATTTGGCGCTTTCTGAAAGAAAAGCTTCTCGCGAGAGGAAACGGACAGTGACGCACTGAACTGGAGGAGTGACGTCAGGTGTTTGGGATAGTCTGTAAACGGCCGTAATTCATCTGCAGCGTTCAACCAAACAGCCTTTTTCTTCCTTTTTATTCCAGATTCACACATACACACACAAACACCGCACAGCACAATATATTTACATATTTACATGTTTACATATTTACAAGTTTACATATTTACATGTTTACATATTTACATATTTACAAGTTTACATATTTACATGTTTACATGTTTACATATTTACATGTTTACATATTTACATGTTTACATATTTACATGCTTACATATTTACAAGTTTACATATTTACATGTTTACATGTTTACATAGTTACATGTTTACATATTTACATGTTTACATGTTTACATGTTTACATATTTACATATTTACATGTTTACATATTTACATGTTTACATATTTACATGTTTACATGTTTACATATTTACATGTTTACATATTTAAATGTTTA
>JAQLOL010014262.1:0-11981 GCA_029783665.1 Naso thynnoides
TTGTAAGAGTTATGTCAATGCTGTGATTACACATTTACATAGTTCAAGTATGTATCCTGAATAACAAAAATCTAGTTTCATGGATAATGAAGCTTCATATGTAATTTCTTGTTTTGCAATATGTTTAAGAATGAAGTAAATTTAAAAAAGTCCCATAGGAAGCTGTGTTGGTTAAATCAAGGAAATTGTGATGCTATAATGCATATATTATCATTGAGACCTGGACAGAAATCCCAGAGGCTGATAGCCTGATATCTCTAGTTGATACATATGCATATAGTCATTTAATATCATTTATTATTTCAATCCCTTGTGGGTCTGAGACACAAAGCAGTACATGCCTCTATAAACCAGCAGATGTCACTAACAGTCTCGTTATGTTCTATTAAAGTCAGCAACTCTCAATCCTGCTGTGTCTGTGTCAGCGTTTGTGTGTGTGTGTATGTTTCTCTATGTTTGTGGGGTCCAAAACCTGAATTTTCACTCACGATGGGGGGCCTGACAATGTTTGTGGGGGCAAAATCTTGGACCCCACAACTTTAGCATTAGATTTTAGGGTAAGGACTTAAGTTTGGGGGTTAAGTATGAATTGAAGCTAAATTGAGATTAGGCTAAAGCATAAATTGGTTAAGGTTAAGGTACAAATAAATGGAAGTAGGTGTAAAGAGCCTACAAAGATAGCTGTACAAACGTGTGTGTGTGTGTGTGTGTGTGTTGACTGTGCCGCAGCACATCTCCACACTTAAAGGCCATTATTAAAATTCAAAGACTTATTGCTCCATTTAAATTATTCAGAGACAATGAATAAAACAGTCTCATTAGAAATGTTCTGCATTCAACAGTGTTTACACACCAAGAAATATGCAATGTTGTCAGGAGAAGACCTAAACACCTAACCAGAGCTCACGGTACTTCGATGGTGGTTATCAGCTTGCTTTGTTAACTCAGGCTCTCTCCCTCAGGCTCAGTGCACATTGCAATAAAAGGGGGCATTTGGTGCCATATTTTGCTTAAAAAAAAAAAAAAAGACTTGCTGCCTACTTTTAAAAAATATCAAAAGTTTGTATTATTTGCATAAAAATGTTACAGCAAAAAGCAATATTTTTATGCAAATAATACAAACCTTTTTTGTATTTTATTATTTTTTAAAGCCCAACATATTATATAATGACAACAAAACATACCTGTCATATACATAAACAATAACAGAAATGTATTAACAATAACAGAAATGTATTTGTACATTTGTTTGTTATGTTCTCTGCGTAGGCTACAGTACACGCTAACAAACAAAAAGAAGATAACCTTGCCTTTAAAAGGCTGTATCAAGATTTGAGATACCCTAAGAAGTAAATACATTTATTTTTCTTGTATTTTGAGTTGCACAACAAATCTATCCCACCTGTTGATGACTTGACTCTTATTGTCTTTTTACGAACATGATTAAATAAGATGATGTCTTTGTTAAAGAATCAAGACACTCCTGAGTAGGGGACTATTCAGAGCTCTTCAAATATTTAAGAACTAATACTAGAATTAAGATGATTCCCATACATAAAATCTTAAACTCTACCTTATCCAGTCCTTCTGTCTCTGAGCTAAGACACAATAGACAAAGTCTGGAGTTCTTGGTATTGGGTTTCCAAGTGTGTCCTCCACATACTGAAGGGCCCTGCCCCACCAAGGCTGCATGACAGGACAGTCCCATAATGCATGAAGAAGAGAGCCCCGTGCCCCTCCACACCTCCAGCACAACTTGTCCTGACTCAGTCCTATTCAGTGTAGTTTGGTGGGTGTGTAACTGACTCCATTCAAAACTATAAGTATTTACCTCTTCCTTTCCCTTCTGTGATATTACTATCATGATATGAAACAACACGGGATCACGTCCTCTCATCTATTTCACATTTCAAATCGTTTTGTCAGACTTTTAGACGGTCACTGATAACACACCTTATACATTACATACAATTTTTAAAACATAATGAAGTGGTTTGCTTATTATTAGTGCAAGAGAAGAGTTCCTCAATCACATTTATTCCTTTGTGTGTATACACTACACACTTTGGTCACACAGATTTTAATTTGCATGTATCTCCAGATATCTTTGCAATTCAAATTATACTCAGCACACATTTTTTCAAAAGAAAGAAATAATTCATCCTTGTGAAGGCCTCTGAAAGTATGCACCAGAGGTGGGACAAAGTCATTGTTTTGCAAGTCGCACGTGCATCTCAAGTCTTTGCTCTCAAGTCCAGAGTCCAGTCCCAAATAAAGACAGGCAGGTCTCAAATCAAGTTCAGTCCTAAACTTTGAATTTTGAGTCCTAAACAAGTCATTTGCTCTCTTCTAATATATTAATTTACACAAACAGTGAATTCTTTTTATAGTTTTTATTTACTTCTTTAAGTAATGATAAGACAAGTAGGCAGTCCACACCTCTGGTATGTACTCGACTTTTTACCCATTTTTACCAATAAATAGACTGTCCAGTACAAATATAGGGATCATTCCAAATTAATTCCTAAATAGGGAGATTCCTTCATAATTTTGTGACACATAATGGCAAGTGATACCAAGATACCATGATCCATGTTGACTGATGTCCACATGTCAGCAGTCAAACTAACAGTAGAAGTCTGCTTAATTTCTGCCAAGGCCTTCTCTTTGGTTACTGTGCACCTAGCTTCCACCATTGCTTTAACAGTTTGGCGGCTTGGAATGGAGTATGATGGGTCCAGGATTTTAATAAAGCTTCTGAACCCTTCATCCTCAACAATAGAAAAAGGCTGACCATCTTTAACTATCATGTCCACCAAGGCCTCATCTAGCTTCTGTTTTCTGGACACTGTGTGGGAGAAAGGATGCTGTATGAACATGATACACATTATCTACAGTAAATAGACACATACATACATACATACATACATACATACATACATACAAATATATATTATACACATATATATTTAGCTTACTGTCACTGTCAGGATTTCCAGTGTTGACAGGGTCACTGGTTTGCTGGGCATGATTGTCCTCATGCAAGTGTCTCAGCATAGACGATGTGTTGTTGCTGTAAGACAAGTCTTGCGTACGGAGCAAACAAGTAGTTGTAATTTTGAGACCAATTTAAAAATGAAAGATACAATTTAATAATGGAAACATAAAATGTAGGCCATAAACTGCATTATACCTTATTTGATGGTATGAGATCAAAATGATTCCAAACTTTTGAACATGAAAACTGAACTACCACAGCACACCAGCTTCACTCTCCAAATCTCTATCTCCTCACAAACCCATTTTGAAGAATAATGATGCATCTTATATAGCTGGTATAGCTCCAAACCATTCAAATCTGTGAAATCTGTCAAACTGTCATTGGCTCAGAATCATTTAAACACTATGAGCCAATGAAAAGCTTCGACACATTTTGAAGCAACGAAGCTTCGAACGTCATTGGTCACGTGCCAATGGTCCGACACAGCTACTCAAATCACTCCGCTTCAGGAAGAGCGACACAAGTTTCAAAGCTTTGTTATCATTTGCCCGTCACTATTTTTTTTCCTGTACACGTGTATCATGGTGGCACTTTATGTAAATAAACACCATTCCTTGTTTGAACATCCTGAGTCTGCCTCTGACTAACAACCATCCTCTCTGGTCAGGCTTCCCACACTGACTGAACAGCTACAATCACAACACAAAATAACAGCATGTATGTGATCATTTTTCAGGTTGTGGAAAATTCAGTTTAATAGCCCCTCGTCTGTCTGTAGGCTATCAATGATTCATGTCGGCTGCTGCGCACACAGACGGTCCTTCTGACTTCGCTGCCTTCAAATGAGTCGTGGCATAACGCCCACCACATATGAGATAGCTGAGAACAGTTGCAACTGGCCGTGGGGTTTTTGCACAGGTGCAAATGGCCGCGAATGGGAGGGCTCCCAACACAGTTTCACCAAGCGAATTAACTTGTGAAATGAATGTATCTGGTGTACCAGTCTAAGGATTGGGTTAAATACAGTTGACAATGACTGACCAGAACATCTTCTCACCACACAGCCAAAACAAATGCCACTGCAAGTGCCGCACCTGCTCCAACGGGGGGGGGGAAGGGACCCGAGATAATGTTGTGGTCACACCGGGCACGTCTCCGGAAGGTTACGTGTGTGACGCAGAATTGCTCCGCCCTTCGTGTGACTTTGTACCCACGGGAGTATTTCAGAAGCGCAGCATCTTGCCTTTGTTGATTTTTCTCACAAACACAAATCTAGTGAATCACGAGTATTAGGTGGATTAATCTGCAGTATCATAAAGTATGATTTACTCAGCACAGTAGTAACCTCTTGTCGTCCATGTAGTCAAATTTTCACTGACCTGCTCCTGATCACTTGACTTCCGGCCGAAGAGACGGGGGAGTTTGTTTGTTTGGCTTGTGCATGTGTTTTACTTGCAACCTTCCTTCAGCTTTAATTGCTCACCTGTGCAGCAGGTGAATGACGTGCAAGCGAATACTTTAATCATCAAATGGTTTTATTGCTTTTAAAAAGTGCTTGTGTTTCCCCGTCAAGATGCCGCTGATCCTGCCAGCTTCTTCCGGAGCACTTCACTGAACATTCTCTGCACACAGGACCAGCAGTATCATCCATAGCTCCTGTGCTTACACCCAAGCCATGGGCCGAAGGTCACACCTGTGTTACTTCATCAGCGGTACCTCCATCCCAAGGCTCAAGCTGCCCTCCATTCTCAAAAAGCTAGGAGCATACTGAGTGACTGGCAGCTTTGTGAAATGTTGTGGTGTAACTGCTGTGGACTCTGCAGATTCATTAGCTGCTCGGCTGTTTCTGGTGCTGGCCTGAGGTTTGCATGATGTGGGCGTTTTGCTGCTCTCCCCTCTCTGCCGCAGGCTTACCATGTATGCTCATAGAGAGACAGCGAGCTTCTAAAATAAATCATACGGCTCGCTTTGACTTGCTGCAGATGGAAATAAAGTATACTGAAAAAAAACCCAAAAACATAAGAAACATATTTTGGACCAAGTCATGGTGGCATCAGTATGATTCATACATCTTGTAGCACATGCTGGAGGCTAGTTGGAAATGAAGTTGTGTGGGCTAATACAGGCTAATGCCACAGGCAAAAGAGGATGCTTGGTCCAGCTGGTGAGGCCTCCTGGTTAGCGGAGTAACTGGGTTATCACTTTTTCTCTGTCGCTGTTACATTTAAACAAAGTCCAGTATGTGAGAGAAGTGAGAGTTTTCCCCAGTATAGAAAATCAATAATTGGCATCAATGTTGATATTGTGGCAGCAACAACAAAGGACAAATATATGTGAAACCCTGATGTTGCACTTTTGCACAAGTGAACTTAACCTTTGGGACAGTAAAGCACTGCAGTCAGGACCACGTACACACTCAGAAACAAAAAAGTTTGCATGAGCGTTTGTTTTTATCGCTCATTGTCGCTCGCTCATTGCCACTATCACGTCTTGTGGGTTGAAGTGGGCGCCCTTAGGGCCAGTATCCATGTAGCGTTTTTTTCTGAGCGCCAGCATCTTTTTTCAGTTGTTGTCAAAGAGGACAGTGTGTCGGCAGCAGCAGACGGCTGCACAGAGAAAAAGCGCAGCGCCCAGTGTTTCTTTTCCGAGCGCTCCGCCTTTTTTCCAGCAGTTTTGAGCACTTCACAGTTTAAAATTCCTGCTTGTGTGGTTGTGGTAGTTGTGGGTGGGTGCCCGCCTGACAGGCCAAAGGTTGGTTGGATGCTACTGTACAGTAAATGTTTGTTTTCCTTGCCAATAAAGCCTTTTAAATGGAATAGAATTGATGCATTTACTGTCATTTTGGACAATTATTCCTCCGTTAGTGAAAGAAGACATGGGTAGGAGGGGAGTACCTAATACCCCCTCCCTCATCTTTTCTCCCTCTGGTTGGAAAGCGGCTAACATTAATACCTGAACAGCCAACACCACCACAAACAGTAACACACTCATTTTTCAACAACAATAAAACTGGGAACATTTAAACTATTATCTTTTGAACTCACGCGATATATTCTGATGATCATTCTGACGTGTTGCTGTAACTTTACACATTACTGTGCGGTAAATGATGACAGCTGTCATTCACTGTAGTTATTCAGGGTAAGTTTAGCAAATTAGCAGCATAACCTTTAGCCACTAATGTTAACGTTAGCACCAACGCACCAGTGAACAGTTGTCCTTTCCGGTAAACAAGATGCCGGGACTCTCTGTGACTTTATTAGTTCTATTTTTCCGTTAACTGTGTAACTTTAACTCTCTGCGATCGGTGCCATCGTATACGAAGCCAGAGTACAAATTTAAAAACCTCAAAGAACTTTTGATAGAAAAAGGATTTTTTTTCTTTTTTTTTTTTAGCTGAAAGTTAACAGCTGTGCCATTGCAATGAGCCCTTGATCACCGTTGTGTCCCTTTCACAGGCCAAGTTATGTCCCTGGAACTTAGGTGACTTTATGCCGTCTTCATAAAGTAAATCCAGCATTATAATCCCAAAAGTGAAGGTCTTTATTAATATTTTAATCCACTTTCCATATCAAAAGCAGCCAGCGCAGTGCGTCTACTACTTTTGCTTCCTTACCACCAAAATAAAATAAAAAGTGTTTTTTATGTCTACTGTAGCCATATTTTTCTTTATTATTATTTTTTTTTATTTTTGAATAAATTCTTTTGATTCCGTCTTTGTTTTATTTTTCTTTTGTCTCACTGGTCATATTACTATTAAAAAGTTTAAAATGACACATATATTACAAAGATATTCTGATGGGATACATCCGTACCAACGTTGAAGTCGTAGGAAAAAAAACAAAGGACGATATTTGTGATATTCAAACATATTGCGATATCAATAATATCGTGATAAATATCGATATATCGAATATTGGTGCAACCCTATTGGCTCCAGCTGTGATTGCAGGTTCATATCATTATTAAGCTCATCACCCAAACAAGGTATGAGGGAGAGGATCCTCTGATGCACTCAGTAAAACAAACAAAAAAAAGAGTTTTAAACAGAAAACAAACCAGCAGAGAGGTGTCAATCAAGATATTGTTGTCATGGTGACAAGACGCATGTCTTTGCCCTGGGCACCATATCAGCTACAACCGCCACTGGGCAGGAACGGCAGAGGATGCGAGGGCGAGATGAAAACCAAGTGGTGACATGGATTTCTTTGCCACCGTGGGAAAGAGAGGCTCACGATGGCTGGCCTGAGCAGATCATACCTTTGAGACGACAACAGAAAGAATTTGTTTTAGAAATTACAACTGATTATCCATTTTTAACAGTTTATGAGTGTCCTAGAAATACAAAGCCCTGACATCTCACATCATGAAAGTCCTGGAGAGACTCTTACTGGCTCACCTCAACAAGCAAGTGAAAACCTTTCAAGACCCGCTACAGTTTGCATATCGCAATGGGCTTGGGGTTGAAGATGCCATCATCTACTTGCTGCAAAGAGCCCACTCTCATCTGGACCAGTCAGGCAGCAATTTGAGGGTCATGTTCTTCGACTTCTCAAGTGCCTTTAATACAGTCCAGCCTGATCTGCTGTGTGAGAAGCTCCATAAAGCTCCATGGAGGCATTTTAAACTCCACACAACATTCATACATTCACCCATCAAGAACAATTCTTCTTCAAACTTCCTACCCTTGCTTTCTGACTCTACCTTTCGAATCTGGAGCTCAAAGGTTCTTAAGTTAAATCTATGTCTAATTTATATGTAGATGGTAAATTTGGATCATTTACGCAGCTCTCTCAATCTTTGACTTTCCAAAATCTCACTTTTTTAGATACCTCCAGCTGAGGCACTATGTCCAGAAAAGTACTCCATCCTCTCCAGATCTTCCCACTGACAATGTAATCGATCATACTCGCTCTCTGTCTCTGGTTCGTAAAGGTCTGATTTCCACCCTCTATGACAGTATATGTAATATGACCGCTCGCTTACTGCAGGATGTTAGGAGACTCTGGGAGAATGATCTTGGAGCAGAGATGGCAGATGATTAGTGGGAAGCAGTTCTTAAGTTAATATACTCATCCTCCCCATGTGCTCGACATAGCTTGATACAACTCAAACTTGTACTGAGAGCTCACATGACCAAGGCAAGACTGGCAAAAAATTTTTCCTAGTATGGCCCCTGCTTGCCCTCATTGTAAAGGTCAACCAGCAGATTATATACACATGTTCTGGTCCCGCCCCAGACCCCTATGCGCTTTTTTTGGATGTACTCCTGAAATCCGTGGCCTTAAAGGTAAAGCTGGGGCAATCATAGCATTTACCTCCCTGATTGCAAGACGACTCATTCTTCTCTCTTGGAAGAAAAACTCTCCTCAAAACTTTCCAAGATGGATAAGAGACACAATGCACTTTCTCACACTTGAGAAGATTAGATATACTCTTAAAGGTTCCCTGCAAAATTTGAGAGGTCTTGGACCCCCTTTTTAGAGTATTATAAGAACTTACAAATTCCATTAAATGAAGATTAGGATACCTGTACTGAAGTGAGACTTTTATCCCTTTTACCCTCTGTTACACCCCCCCCTTTTTTATTGTTCTCTGTCTTATCTTAGGGTTAGGGTTAGTTAGCATGTCGTCACTCTCAATATTTTCCGGAGTTGGTTCATTTTGTAGGCTGGCTCTGCTTCTTATTTTTGACCATAGTCTTAATCGTTCACACAGCTGTGCGCAGGCTGACTGGTGTACGTTACAGGAACACTTATTTCACGGATTTAAGCAGGATTTTAACAGAGCTCTCCCGGTGTGCAACCTACTCCACCATTTTCCAAAACCGGAAGCCAGATTTGTCCCATATAAATGAATCTGTGACCCAACCAATATCAGTTGGACCAAAAACATCTTTCCCAATTTTGTGGTAAACATGATAGCAAGTTGCATGCCGCAGTGCCAAGGGATACAGGGAGAGACATTAGCTAGGTGGATGGGAAATATTTAGAAAATAGATGAACAAAAACACCAGACAAATTGACAGAATTAATATTTTATTTGTTATTTCAGTGCCAGAGCTAGCTCTATATAGTTAGCATTACACAGTTGTGACATGACACTTGTAGCATTAATGTTAGCTTGGCTATGAGTAATAAGAGTAATGTTTGTTTCAACATGCATTGTAATAACTTTCCAGTTTTGTCATACCTGTGACTCCGACTTGTTGTTCTATGGGAGGAGGTGTGTAGTAGGAGGCTCAAAGGGAGGGGGGGGGGGCAAAACGGAGCTCTGAGAGGAGGGTGCGTGATGTTGGGAGGAAGATGGAGGAGATGCAACTTTCAAATCTCCAATGTTTCAAAGTACGTTTAGCAAAAAATAGTAAAATGTTGTAATTCTGCTTTCATTTATTTTGGCTGTGATGATAAAACTTCTTGGATGTTTGTTCAACTTGGAAAAAAAAGCACAAAAAAAGACAAACTAAACTAAACCTTTTTTAAACTTACTCTAACTTAATCTAAACACATTTAGTAAAATTGAGAATGCACAGTGTGGCCTGCACACGGCGGAGAACTTTGGGGTGTCTTTTAAGACAAGGGAGTGAGAGTGAAGGCGAGGGAAAAGAGGAGAGAGAAGAGGAGAGGGAAAAGGTGCCAAAACTCTGGCACGTTGGCATTTAAAGCGCCCTAGCTGAGACAGCCCCTGAAAGTTCTCTGCCAGTGAGAGGTTGGCGTATCGTGGCAGGAAGTTCTGCCTTTCGGATGCTTGGCCAGTGAGGAATGTGAAGAAATGTATGATCTAAACTTATTGAATGAATAAGAAAAGGAGAATTATGAATAATAACATGTCATGTAAGAGGTGCAGATGCCAAAGAAGTCTGTCCGCTACATGAGTACATGAGTGGAAAAGTGTGTATGCAATGCTGTGTTTTGCAAAACACAAGCCAAACACGAACAGAAAATCCAATGGTAGAGAGAGGGTGAGCAAAATGCAACTGAACTTGAAGAGGTCCTGGTACACAGGGCCCAGATGCAGCCAGTACTCCTGATTATACCTCACCATGCCCACCTCCAGGCAGGAGGTGTCTACAGCCAGAGAACCAACAACAACAACACAGGGAGATTGGGTTGTCACAAACACATCGATATTTTCCTCTCTTTAATTATTCCTCTGAGGCCCACTGTTGCAAAATTGTAATGTCTGTTAAATATCATCATCATTAAAGAGATCTTCAAAGTTGATCTCGAAGATGAGTCGGTCTGCTTTCTTGAAGCAGGCAACTCTGAAGTTAACCCACTGCACTCACAGAGAGAGGCAGAGAAAAGAGGGACAGTCTTCATAAAGCCTGAAGAATCTGTTATAATTTTCATCAGATTCTCCATAAAGATATATAAGCCAAGGATTTGTGTCTAGTGTGTGTGTGTGTGTGAGAGAGAGAGAGAGAGAGACAAAAAGACAAACAAACAGACAGACAGCTATGGTAAATTGCTATGCGTATGAATAGAAGTAAGTTTGAATCAGCAAATAATATGAAAACATGTGCTGAGTAAATGAAACATGTATTTGCATTGAGTTTGAAGAAGTTGGGAGGTGAGTTTGAACTCTTGATTTTCAGGCTGGAAGTCTGCTGCTTTAACCGCTGTACTATTGGAGTAGTAAAGCACTGGGGGAGAAAATAGGCTATATCTGCATTACCACTGACTGCACTGTGTGTAGGAGTGGGAGTTGTTTCTGAGATTTGTCCTTTTATTTGTGTTTCACTGCATCTACACTCTGCTGTGTGACATCACGCACAGAGCATTCTGCAATACACACCCATTATAAAATCGGTAGAGGGACAGAAAACGCCTGAAATGAAAAACTGCGATGTGTCAAAAACTGTAGAAGATCGCAAAAACATGTCAATACAAGAACTATAGTTGAAAGTCTTCTGTCTTGTTCAAAGGTGGAATAAAGTCTCTAGCTAAAAGTATGTGGAAGCAGCACAAATTCAAAGTAGGGTGGGTTTGAAGCAGAGTTGAAGATTTTTGAATGCATTTAAATGGGGCAAAATTTAGTGGAAAAAGCTGAATATTTTAAAAAGCATAAAAGCTAAAGAAGCAAAAAGATATAGCCAGAATGTCCTGAAAGAGCTAAACAGTTTGATAGCAGAATGGTTTTAATAGCACAAAGTATGCAGAAGTAGTTAAAGGCCAAAAAATGGGCGGAATAATAATAATAATAATAATAATAAGTATAAAAACCAGAAGAACAATAGTGTGAATGCTGAAGCAGCATTCACACTAATAATAATAAGTATAAAGAACAGAAGAACAATAGTGTGAATGCTGAAGCAGCATTCACACTATTGTGTGAATGCAATAAATTGAAAAAAAAAAAAGCTAATGATGAAAATCACACTGCTTATGAACCTTGAAGCTGCACTGCAAAACAGGCAGAGGTAGTGTCAGAAACTTCATTCTACTGAGTAAAAGATGGGATTTCATGTAAAAGTAAGAAGTTATGACAGACAGACAGCTATGGTAAGTTGCTATGTGTATAAATAGAAGTAAGTTGAATCAGCAAATAATGTTAAAGAATCTTCAGATCAGAATCTCCATAAAGATATATAGGCAAAGGTGTGTGTCTGTTCATGTGTGTGTGTGTGAAAATCAGATAATGTGTTTCAACAGCGCAAGACCTGAATGTATTTTTATTCAGTACAAAGTGGACAGGTCTAAACTACTCAAAATACCTCAGCAACAGCCAATGATCATTAGAGGACTTTAATTAGCCAAGAAAAATCAGCTGTGTTTCACTGGCACTTTAATATCAAAACTAACTGAGAGACAAAGAAGTCAAGACCAGTTTGTATGTGTTCTTTTGTTTGCATTAGTCTGAAATGTCTTCACAGCAATATAAAAGCCAGATTGCTCGTGTGTCTGTGTTTGATTAGCCAATTACCTTCAGCTGTGTTGAGCTGTAACTTGACACCTTAATATTGGATCTATCTTACACA
>JAQLOL010014263.1:0-11979 GCA_029783665.1 Naso thynnoides
ACACACACACTCACGCACACACACACACACACACACACACACACACACACACACACACATCTGTCAGTGACAAACAGCACTATTTAACATCCTGACACTGGAGTGGAGTCTTTCCGGTTCAGTATTCCAACACTTGGATCGCTTCACTGCAATTAAGTCCAGTGGAACTGAAAAACTCCCAGAATGCATCTGTAGAGAGCAGTACGATACGACGCTGGATAAAGAAGGCTGCGGTGCCAAATCCAGCTTGTATATTTTACTGGACGCGTGTCCGAGCTCGGACTCAGTGGAACAGCGGGCCACAGTTCATTCAGCGCCGCTCTAAGACCAGGCGGTTTTATCCGCCTTCAGTGATCCGTGACGCTCATCCAGCCGAGTCCAGTCTGTCCAGGTTCCTGTGAGGGTCGCTACGTTACGAGACTGATTTGTTAGTCATGACTTAAGTGAGCTCTTTGAGAGTGATTATGTCATCATGACAAATCCCTTTCAAAGGGTCACACTCCCCTCCTAATCTGGTTTCATTTGATTTGATGGGATCTGTATTTGATCAGGCATGTGAGGTGCTGTGAGGTTTGAAAGTTCAGTGCAGCACATTTCAGATGTTTTGAGTGTTCATTAGCTCCATGTTCCCTCCTGCTCGCTGTGGTTTATGAAAACAGTCTGAGAAAAAAACATCATTATGTAAAATGTCTGAGTTCATTTGATTGACTTATGGTGAACATCTTATTTCAGTCTCCTCTCATTTCACTGTATTATTAATGAGACAAGCTTACTTTTCCTTTCATTTCTCTCTCTCTTCATGCAATTAACAAACGACTTTTCTTTAGCTTGTTGAGTCGCGAGTGAATGCCAAATGCATTAAGCGAAAAATAATTTCAATTAGGATAAAAATTCCTCTGTTCTCACATTTTTCCTCTGTCTTGTTTAATCTCAACAGTTTCTCAGGTCTGACAGTTCAGTCAGCCATAACGGACTCATCTCTCCTCTGTCCTGTAAATTGTTTTCTGCGTTCTTTTCCTCTCTTATTTCTTCCTTGCTCCGTTCTTCCTGCATTCTAATCGAATTTTCAGCTGACAGCAGTTGAGAAATCAGTTTACTTTGGGACAAATACTGAATGAGTCAGCCACCATTTACTCAATGAAAACAGTGCAAAAACAAAAAACCCTCCATCTAAACTGCATGTCAGGTTCTGTTCCGCCTGGATTTAAAAAGTTCTTTATGTATTGCACTTATTACTGCCTAACCTTTTTTCACATATTCTCCTCTAAATTCCATCCAATCTTCAATAAAATTGGTACATAACATCTTTCAGCTGGACCCAGTTTTTTTTGTCTGTTGCCTCCTCACAGATGAACTCGAGTCTCTCTGTGTTCACACCAGCCATCACGTCCCAGATGTGTCGTTCAAGCTGATTTTAAACATGTTTCATGCTCTTAGAGTGATACTTCATTGCAAAATTCAGTTTGGTGTATCAGTTACTCTCCCTTAGACGTCTTGAGCTGAAGAATACAGTTTTTCCTGTCAGTGTTCCTCCATTGTAAACAGACTTTTTCCAACAATGTGAGCCATTCACTTCAGCTGCTTTTGCTGGTAGTTCATGGAGATACAGTGTGAAAACATCCAGAACATCTAAAAAGGTCCACCCAAAACTCTCCACAGTTTTATGTGGTGTAATCCAAGTCTTCTTTATCGTGTCATCGGCTCAATACTTCCAAAACACTTTGATTTCAGCTAAAAAGCTCCTAAATCCACATCTGGGCCAGTGTTTGTGTCCCGCGTTACAGTTATTCTAATAACTGAATAAAAATGGTTCCATTGAAAACTGCAGACACTCCTGCCTCTGCACCAAGACATTTTTGTTCACTTATCCTTACGTTCGTTTGGGCCAATAACAAAAGTGAAGGTAATTTTCATGTTCATGATTTAGAAATCCTTTAGGGAAGTCAGCCAGGTGATACTGCCGTAGATCTGTCGGCATTCAAAGTATGAATCAATGCAACATCCTGATGCAGTTTACCTGTGATGTGCGACGCACTTCAAAGCTTTTCTGCTCATGTTAACACAGCATGTATTCTCCAAGCAGCAGAAGCTATAATCCCATTTCTTTTAGAAATGTACGCTAAAGTTTTTGATCTCATTATTTTCGTTAGTGTGGAAGAAAACACCCTGGTAATCTAAATTCGATCAAAGCCAAATAGATACAACTGGAATGTCATGAAACGTGATGTCAAGGCCAAAGTTAATGTTACACTGAAACTTATCGAACTTACAAAAACACAGACTGGAGGAGCACATACTTACAGATGAAGTCACAGATCATTTCAGACACACACACACACACACACACACACACACACACACACACACACAACCCAATAGATGAAAAAAAAACCTACCTTGATCGTTGGCCATCTTGTCTGGATGTTCCACTGAAAGAGCAAAAAAAAGAGTTTCAGCAGACTTCTAAAATATAAACAAAAGGAATACATCTACACAAGTCTTGATCTTCCTTCACACACACACACACACACACTGACACACCTTTGGCAGTCTTGAAGTGGACAGGTTCAGACAGCGGGCCGACTCCTTTGGCGTTCTTGGCCTGAATCCTGAAGTAATAAACAGTGTCGAGGTTCAGATCCACGACCTGATGGGTGAGCCGGTCGCCGCTGATCGCCTCCATCACCCAGTCGTCTATCGGCATGTTCTTATCCAGCGTGTAGTACAGGATGTAACCTGTCAGACAGGAAGTGACACCACATACCACATGGCGGTATGTCAGACAGAAACATGAGCTTGTTCTCCGGCAGTTTTTAGTGACCGTGTTAAATGCATCAGATAAAAACATTTATTCATCATATTGATGTAAAATGTTGTGCCTTATAATCAATAAGCAGTCTGAGACCAAAGCAAATTGTGAAAATTATTCACTGACATTCTTGTATTTCATACTTTATTTGTTTTACATGTTTTATTCACACACACACACACACACACATACATTGTTATTGTATGGGCTGGAGGAGAAATTCCGTGACTGCGTGTGAATCAAGAAGCTATCGAAAGCTTATCGAGGGAGCAAACCAAACAAAACAAAACAACACAACACATGGAACAAACATTAGACATCAGACAACATGGACCCCTTTCATACCAACAGGAGCTTCTCAGAATATGTAGCTGGCAGTGAAGTTTACATTCAGTCAGACGCTCTATGTACGAACCAAGCAGTTAATTTTTAGCTTTTTCTTGAAAGCAGAGATGGCCTTCTTCACTTTCAGGATCATCAGTATCAGGATCATTGGCATTAAAAACGTTTGTCCAGTCTTTTGTCTCCACAGCTGATGCAAGGTTCAGTCATTCAGTACCTGACTTGTTGTTTTACATGGAGAAGGTGCAGATTTGTGCCCAACGTTTAGAAATAACACAACAGGAAAACACTCAGATAAATCAGACATGACAACACCAGACTCCAACTTGGCATTTTGAATATTCTTTAAAATATTATCATAGACTTGGATGAATGTGTTACTCTGGTATAGATGTTTATGGCAGAGAAGAATGAGGTGGAGTGTAAATATTGTTAAAATCATTAGTGACTGCGTTACTCTTGGAGATGTCTGCGCTGAAATCTCCAAGGAAAAAGCATTTATGATTATTCTTGTTTGCTGCAGAAAGAATAGCCTCAAACTTATCCATGAAGTTAGTTAGATTTGAGTCCGGTGGACGATCAATAACTCCGATCAGGAGATCTTTACCTTTGTCATATTTATATGAATAAAGAGTGAATCGGAGTATTCGTCGTCCAAGGAGTCTGGAAACACCTCCTCCTGTTCTCCCCAGTCTGTTTCTGTGATGAGAGCGTCTCTGTGGGACTTTTCATTTAACCGTGTTTCACTGCACGCAGTAACATCAAAAGTGCGTCTAATAGTAGACAGGAAGGAAACGAGATTATCAAGATTTTTGGACAGACTTCGGATGTTACGATGCATCACAGAAAAGTTATTTCGTGCACTTAAACCTATGAGATGTTCAGGGTCGTATTTTTCACATGTAATATTACTGGTGTTATGAAAACAGTGCTGAGCATCTTCATCATGTCCATTCAGGTTAACCACGTCTGTTAGAGAGCTGTAGTTCTTCAGTGTGAGCAGCTCGATTCATGCACCGCTTCACTTCCTCCCCTTCGACCATGAACTCATCACGACCCGTGTAAATAACGGCTAATTGGTTTTACTGGGGCTCCATACAAACAGACGTTCAAACAAGTGAACAAACAAACAAAACAGAAACAAACAGACACCTCAGTGTCCTGTGCACAAACGGGAGTGCGACCGTGACGAAAGAAAAAGGTGCGTCCACCAACCCCCCCCCCCCATAAGAGAGGAAGCCATGTGGGCTCTAATGTCATCATAATGTCGATATGACATCATTAAGTCTGAAGTCTGAACACGTCCGTTCATGTCTCTCATTGGCTGGATTATGGGTGGAAGAAACACAGTGAACATATAAAGACGTGACGGCTCACCATCCCGCGTGTTTCTACCAATTATTCAACGATGTTTGCCGATCATGTTGTTATTGATCCGTCTGTAACGAGCTGCTCGATGTGCCCAGGTTCAGGCTCCGCTGTCCGCTGCTGCAGGGTCGGGCCTCACCTGCTACACAGGCTGCACACAGTGGAGGCTGATGTTCACCTGTGCTTGACTTTTATCGTCTTTAAAGCTGAAAGTTCACACACTTCTAAATCCCTCAGGACCTCAGCGACACAGACTGCACGGCAGCAAAAGAGTTTGAGCGACCTGTGCCAGGCTCTCACACCGAGAGCAGCAAAGGCGCCGGATCTCTCTGAAATATCCTGAAAACACTGATGAACATTACAAACAAAACGACACGTTTCACCGACCGGACAAAGCATGTCAGTAATTACATGAGAACACGTTTTCATGCCCGTTCACAAAATAAGTTTTAAAGCAGGACACAGACGGACGGGTGATGGTGTGAGACGCCAAAGTCCAGACAACGGTCTGATAGAAGACGGATTGATTTGGATTTATTTTGATTTATTTTAGGTTTATTTTGATTTATTTTAGGTTTATTTTAGGTTTTTGGACTGTTTGTGTTGTGATGTTGTCCCTGCACACAGCGTTTGATTCCTGGAGGACGCTGCCTCAGCAGCACAGCTCGTTAAAACACACGCTGTACAGCCGGGTCGATCGCCCAGAGCACGACAGAGAGAGAGTACAATGAAAAGAGTGTGTGTGTCTGTGTGTGTGTGTGTGTGTATTTTTTAGTGTATTTGAACAGTGAGTGTGTGCGTACGTGTGTCTCTGTGTGTGTGTGTATCTGTGTCTGTGTGTGTGTGTGTCTGTGTGTGTGTGCCTGTGTGTGTCTGTGTGTGTCTGTGTGTGTGTGTCTGTGTCTGTGTGTGTGTGCGTGTGTGTTTGTGTGTGTGTGTGTGTGTGTCTCTGTGTGTGTGTGTGTCTCTGTGTGTGTCTCTGTGTGTGTGTGTCTCTGTGTGAGTGTGTGTATTTTTTAGTGTATTTGAACAGTGAGTGTGTTGGATGAGCAGCTTGCTTCGCCGTCTTCGGCGATCTGTGTGTTTGGGGGAACTCCTACCCGTGATGCGTCCGTTAGCCTCCATCGGTGGTTGCCAGCTGATCAAAATGGCTCGAGGTCGACCCTCGCGGCTGATCACGGTCAAATCTTTGGGGGCGGAGCTAGGAGCTGCCAGTTATTGATGCATGGGGAAAGAGCAGAGAGAGAGTGTCAGCACTGGCAGGATGTGATACAGGTGTCGTCTGTCTCTCCTGTCTGTGTCTCTCCTGTCTGTGTCTCTCCTGTCTGTGTCTCCCCTGTCTGTGTCTCCCCTGTCTGTGTCTCTCCTGTCTGTGTCTCCCCTGTCTGTGTCTCCCCTGTCTGTGTCTCTCCTGTCTGTGTCTCTCCTGTCCGTGTGAACGCTGTCCTGCCTCTCCTGTCTGTGTCTCTCCTGTCTGTGTCTCTCCTGTCTGTGTGAACGCTGTCCTGCCTCTCCTGTCTGTGTCTCTCCTGTCTGTGTCTCTCCTGTCTGTGTCTCCCCTGTCTGTGTCTCTCCTGTCTGTGTCTCTCCTGTCTGTGTCTCTCCTGTCTGTGTCTGCCTCTCCTGAGTTTGTAAGCTCGTCCTTGCTCAAGGTTCCTGTGGTCGAGAGGAAGTCGTGCTCCAGACTCTTTCCTTATATTTCACAATCAACGAGCCCTGGGAGCACGATCATTTCTCCGTTGCTTACTGATTTTTTTATTTCCCCACATTTGGGAAAAACACACACAATCACAACAAACTGCAGGCACGCAGATTTCAGCACAGAGCTCGTGTTTACTCGACAACAACAGGTTCAATCCATGAACAAACAGGTCAAAGTTAGAAACAGAGCTTGGGGTGCCGTGAACCTCACAAAACCTTCAGTCAGTTTGCTTACAGATACAGTTTGCATTTCATTTTCACTTGGGGGCGGAGAACAATCTCTTCCAGAGGCTTGTGATAGTGCAGTAAGTACACGTTAAAAATCTGGCAGAGCATTAGTTAACTCTTCAAATTTATGTGAAAACTGCAGTCATGTCTTCTATTGAGCCATTCTGCCAGCTGAAACTTAAAACTTAACTTAAACTTAGGCCACCGTAACACAGTCCCCTGCAGCCATGAATGTTATCATGTGATCCACCAGACTTTAACCGTGCTAGTTGAGTCTTGTTACTCGTAATTTGATGCCGACTTCACGCGTTAACGTGTTTTGAGGTCAGATTCGTGAGCAAACAAGCTCATTCTTCTCATCTCTGGTTCTGTATTTTGATTTGGTAAAATTTCAAACTTGAACTCTGATTTTTTAAATCTATTCAAGGTTCAGAAAGCCGTACAGCAACTTCTCAGCACTGAGCAAACGGTTTGTTTTTGTATCACCAATGTGATACAGTGTAGGAGTTTTTGGCTGAAGCTGAAGCTCAGCTAATATGAAAAGCACCTTGAATTCATGAGGTAATATTAGATAAAAGGCATGAATGACTCATGAGACGTGGGCGGAGTTTCACAGGCTTTCCTTAGGAATTTGATCACGTCCAATTCCTTTTCCAAATATGCAGCGAGGTGAGGATTTGAGCCCAGCCCTCAGAATGTTGGTACTTCTTTGATTTGTTTGTGGTGTCGGTCGTCTTCTTGTGGGAACAGCGTGGACTGTAACCACGTGGCACCGGGCAGGAACACTCCTCAGGCAGTTTGCATGTGCCGCAAAATGCAAACTGAAAAATGGCGAAATGGAAACTCCTCCGACAAGACCTCATAGTACAGTTAGGGTGTTTACATGTGTGCAATAACTTGAATAATATCGGAGTCTTCCGCATGCCTTTACCCGAATATTGCTCATTCTGAACGTGACCCTTCTCTGGTGAAGGTCATCAGAGTTAACAGAGTTAACAGAGTTAATATTGGAATACTGCTGTCCATGGAGACACACTGGTTGAAACGCCCGTTGTGCGTTCTTCTAGTCTGTGATGGAGCTCCTGCTGATGTGGCTGTTTGCCTCCCACGTGGACACAAATTGGACCTTATAGGCTACAGTAACCGTGCCAGCTGAGTTGAACATACGGAGGATAAAGGATAGAGGAACCTTGTTTGTCTCTCCTCTCAAAGACTGGACTGCTTCTTCTTTTATTTATAATGTTGTTTGTTTGTTTGTTTGTTTGTTTGTTTGTGTGTGGCAGGCCTTTAACCGAGGTTCCTGAGGTTCTTCTCGGATCCTGTGCCTCTCTTTTATTCCGGTGATCTGCTCGGTTGAACTTGTCGTATTGCTCCTGCTCCTGTAAAAATTGTTAAGCACTCTGCCTCAAAACTAGGACTCAAGTTTTCTAGTTGCTCAGCCGTCACCATGGAAACTAAGTAGCAGCCAATCATAGCTTTTGTTTGTAGTATCTGCCTCTGATTCTTGAGCTATGGGTGTAATTAACAAGTTTTACATTGACACCAGGACAGGCCTCAAAGCTTACATCCCAGCATCAGCTAATGAAACGACCTGTTACATGTGACATGACACACTGCAGCAAATTACAAGTTCCTGTCGAGGCTGTTCGTGACGAGAACAACCTGTACTTTCACTGTGCACATACCTTTTGGTAAAAGAAGCTGTTCCAGCTCAAATAATTACAATGATTTTTAGCTCATAGTTGAGTAAAAGATTTAGATTCAAATGAGCTGCCTCTACTCCCCAAACAGGAAACTTCACAACTGGGATCTCAGAGAAACTCTTGTTGGCACCAGTAAACTGTGCTGATCGCCCACACACGGGTGTGCAAGCACTCTGACTGTGACGTGACAGGCTGAGGGTGGGCGGAGCCTTACTCAACCCTTCAATGTAAGAGCCATTGACTCCAGGAAAGCAGCCATCGAACAGAATCATTGTTATCGTGCAGGTGTGTATGAAAAGGTCAGTGTTGATCTGATGCTCTCCCATCCTGAGCCTGCACAACCTGTTCTCAAATACAGGCTCGCTCAGGACACGGCAGGGTCACTTTTTCACTCGCAGGGCAGCTCTTTAGCATTTGTGCACTGAACTGGACTTTCAGCTAATGGCAATGTATTTCAAACTAAGCAGGCACTGATGAAAAAGTAAATTCTGCAATTCATTCTAATGTGGGCAGCCTGTAAAGGCTACAGAGATGCACACTGCAGTGGGTTCTGACAGAAAGGAACCACTGGACGATTGGAAAGAGGCCCGAACATACGTTCCGCTTTACACGTCCGCGGACTAAACCTCTTTTTTTTTCAGACTCACCAATAATGTGTTGCAGCTATAATCTGTGTCAACATGGCAGAGAAATAGGAAAAAAAAAGTTCTGCAGACAGCGCATTCTTCCCTGAATGGGATGAATTATATATTTTAGTTGAAGAAATGAGAAATCTTTCAGCTTGAAACGACAGATGCTGTGAATCAAGTCAAGTTAAAACACATAAAAGAGTTTTAAGAGGCTGCAACAGAGAACAAGCCTGACCGAAAAAGGACTGTTGACAACAAAGACTGACAGGCGCCTCACTGAGTGGATCTGTGCGGGAAAAGTCCGATAAAAAAGATTTGAGAAAGTGAATGTTGCTGTTGTAACAACTGGACTGGAGTGTGGAGCAACCGATTATAGAGTAGAGCGTGCGCAGTCAGCGCTCTTTACACGCAGACGGTTTGCGCAGTCACAAAGTTAGGGGCTACCTGTCCCTGGCAGACGTGGGCGGGCAGATGACGATTTTTACGCCACGCATAGCAAAGACGCCATAAGTATGAACAGGCCTTTAAAGTCAGCCTCTGTAGGAAGGCAACCTGTGCGATATGAACCTCTGCAGATGTTTCAGCTCATCCCAGTTTGGCTCCTGCTGACACGTCATCATCAGAGAGTTTTCAGAGAAGCTCATTAAGGTCAGAACAACCAAACCAAAACTGATCCACAAAAAAATAAAAAAGCAAACTGAAAATATTGAACGCTTAATGCATCACTCTAAGATTTTTTTCTTTTTTCTCAATTGATGTTCTATGAACACTTGTTAATACAGCGATTGATGATTAATTCAGATTACCGAGCATTTGCTACTTGTTAATTACATGTTTCCTCTGCCTTACCAAGCATTACAAAACGAGATTAAAAGGCCAGTGGGACCTCAACACCAAAAAAGTGTCAGTTGTCTTAATATAGAACATATTCATTTGAGGATGTAAACATCAACACCACACACACACACACACACACACACACACACACACACAAATGTTATTTTTAATGTATTTTTATGAATGAACGGCTGTGAGGAATGTTTTTATTTTAGAATGTGTTGTTTACATCTTCAAATAAACATCATATAAAAGGTAAAGCAGCTTTATTGTCATTATATGACAGAATTGTGAGGTGAGAGTGGAGGGTCAGTCCGGAGCCGCTGCAACGAAGCGTGCCGCCACGCTGGGCCGACCTGATGTGCCTAACAGGAAACCGGAGAACACGGAGGAAGCCCTCGCAGACGTGGGGAGAACATGCAAACTCCACACAGAAAGGACCCGGATTCGAACCCACCAAGCCACCGTGCTGCCCGTATAAGAAGTTCTCTATCATCTTGTGCGTGTTCGGCTTTTGTGCTGAGAAGACGACTGACGCTTTGTGAGCGCGGAGGTGCTGCATTCCTTCTCATCTCGTTAGTAAATGCTTGGTGAGGCAAAGATTGTCCTTAATTTTAGACGAGCTCGCACAAATTAATGAACTATTAGCAAGTACCTGAATTAATCATGAACTGCAGAATTAATAAGTGTTTTTCAACATCTACTAACACACTCACTGAACATCAATGCACGTCTAAATCACGTATGTATAAGTGCACACATAAGTGTATATCTGAGCACTCTGTAAATCATTTACTTACACTTTGTAAATGATCTCTAAAACCACTGACGATGACTCAATAACTGGTTTGAAAGAGACAAAATCCATCACTTATAAAGTAAGAAAAAACAGTCATTAATTAAACACCTTATAGATGAACTTATTATTCAGAGAGAAAGACAGATTGCGGCAAAACTAAAGTATTGAATGGACGAGTTTCACCGTTATTCCGACCTCTGGTGGGGTAAAAACTAACACAGAAGAACGTCTCTCAGCAGTGGGTGCTTGTATCTCAGAGTCAGGCAGAGTGTCTACAGAACAGCACTGATGATAGTTCTTCTCTGTGTTTGCTACTGTTGGTGTTTTGTGTCCAAAACTGGTGGATCACTGCAGGGGCTGTGTGGGCTCAGTCAGTCGACTCACTCTGAATGTCAATGTATGCCAGTGGGCCCCAGGGAGCCAGTGGGGGTTATGCCATTCATGCTTATTTGGGTGTCAAATCCGACAAAAATTATTGTAAACATCCTGAAAGAAATACCTTGACATTTTGATTTGAGTGTGCGGTTGAGTTTCATTGTGGCAGACGGCTGTCATGTTGTTGCGTGGGAGAGTTTTTCCATTTCACCTCACTGAACCAAAACATGATTTCTGTGCATTGATCAGCCTCTTTGTTCAAAATAATGGCTGTTCAGGAAAGGGAATAAAAAGAGCCGTGCATCACTGTTGTTCCGGCGAAACCAAGTGAACCTGCCTTCATTCAGCCTATCCCTGTTTTTCCCAGAGTGACTTTCAACAGATCCTCCAGGGAAAAGCATGAACTTTCTCTGTTCATTTGAGTGTTACGTGTCTGTGAAAATGAAGTGAAGGGGGAAAAGTTGATTACAACTGAAAAAAAGCAAAACTATTGGAATCAGCCACTTAATAGAACTCTTTAACTAAACACAAGCCAGAAATTCTTTCTTGACCTTGGTGACCAATGTGACAACAGATAGTAAGTCAAGGTCCACATAAGGCAGCACAGCAGAAGGTTAGTGCTCCTTCATCCGTGGGTCAATCATCATCCTCAAGCTGGCGAGTACAATCCAGTCATATTTAAGCCAGTGTGAAGCTTAGCTGTCACTAGTTTCTTACGACTATTCGGCTGATACATTTCTGCTAATGCCACGTGCTGCTGCAGCTCTCTTCACCACCGCAACCTCTTCCCAATGTTTAAGACATACAGCGACTACTTAAAGTGAAACTAGTCAAACTTTTTGGCTTAACTTTGTCATTATGATGCATAACCTGATTAAACAGTGTAATAGTTGTTGAAAAATTAAACCATTTGCTGCTAAATTGGTCTCCAATAAGCTCTGTTTTTACCAGGAGATTTGTTTCATATAAAAATGAAAAATCAGTGACCCTCTCTGAACTCTCTGTCCTGATTGGACGGTCTGCTCTGCGCTTCATAGCGACAGGTGACGTCGGTACGAGCTGATTGGCTCGCCGTGCTCTGACTCTCACTCTGCAGCCACAGCGTCAGTGGACTCGAGCTCGAGCTGAGACGGACCAGTTTACTCTGCTGCAACTTTCCCTGCAACCATTTGGTCTCAGTTCAGACTG
>JAQLOL010014264.1:0-11977 GCA_029783665.1 Naso thynnoides
TGTGCAGCTCCTGCTGAGGGGGGGCAGCGTCTGTCCTGGTCTGTGGTCAGCAGTGAGACGCGGGTCTCGCTTTCTACTCACCATGATCATGTGATGTGATTTAAAGCAAAAAACACTTAGTTGTCTCTTTCCGCGATGCATAGTGAGTCAGACTCTCATTCACAACACAATAGAACAACATCTATGTGATTATTTAACAGCTTGTGGACACATATTTAGATTTTGGTTGTTTCGCTTAGCCAGACTTTTTTTTCCACACAAACACTCCACAGTGGGCGAAACACTCCCTGAGCGTTATCAATAATGAGCGTTTGCACCGATTAAATTTGGCAACAACCAAAGAGAAAAGGTTATAGGAAATCTAATCACCTCCCTGTGAGAATCGCTCAAAGTGGAGGCAATGCCAGACCAAGAGAATCAAGTCCACTCAGTGGAGTGGGCGGAGTCTCTGGCCTGTGCCCAGGCTAGGACAGGAAGGCACTAAGAGGAAAAAACACTTGTAGCACACCTACAATGTGTTATGTTGCCAATTGTGATGCTGCTCCCATAACAATGTTTTCTCATTGTATACATGTATGTACATCGGGCAGAAAGAGTGTGTTACCGTGGTAAAGACACTGGAGGCAGTGGACCAGGACAAACAGGGAATCAGAGGGATCGGCTTCGGCCAGTTAGTCACGGCCAGGGATGCCATCTGGACACAAAGGCAAACAAGGGACTTCGTTAAAAATATGCTCTTTGGGTAGGATTAAGTATTAGATGGACCCTCTTGCGTGATATTTAATAATATTTACTTTGGAAGTTTAAGCAACGTGCTGCTGACTCTAGTTCTGCACAAAGTCAAGCATGTTACGCGGTTATTTTGTGCAATAGTGGCAGTATGTGTAGGACTGATAAAAGTACATGTGAAAAAAGTGCTCAAACATCAGAATGTGTGTTTTTGATAACTCACATATCCTCCCATGGAGATGCCAGTCATTCCTAGCGGCCAGTAACCTTCTCTTTCCAGCCAGCGGAGAAGCACTGTTGACTCCAAGATCAAAGCCCCTCCCATGACAAACAGGTCAGAAACATTCTTCAGACAGGACCGCCTAAAATATCCACAAGTAATGTTTCTGTTCACTGTGCAGTGAATAAAGCTTCTAGGTCTACAGGAACTCTACCTCAGTATTTAACCTTGAGCCTGACAGTCTTGCCAGGTGGCCCTGAGCAGTTTGTAGCTAGCTACTTAACAGGTTAAAACAAGTTAGTCTGAATTCACAGCACTTAGAAAGAGTTCACCTTAAGTGGAAAAAAAAGCCCAAAACATTCACTGAATTATCTATAACTGTGGAATAATACACTTTATCTATCCCCATTTTTATCAGCACTACATAGAAAAGTGTTGCTTTGACAAATAGTGTGTATCGCAGCATACAGTGCTGTGGGAGCGAGTTCATTGACCATGCTCATATTTTCAATGAACTTTGAACATATCGCAACTAATGGACATGAACTAAAGTGTTTACTACTGCAAAAGTCCTGGGATGTCGCCTTAATCTTCACTGGATGCACCACTTACTGAGCCAAACTAACACAAGTTATCAACAGGCTGATGCTGGTCTGGCTACAGGCTATACAGATGTGCTCATGGCGGATCCTGAAGCAGTAATTTCTAGTTTGCTGCCCTGCTCATGAACCTCTGCCTGACCTGAGGTGTGTTAGGCCGTTCTGCTGTTGGATATATCTGCTACAGTTGGAACGGAGCCTCTTTCCGCTCCAAATGTTTGAACGCTGTGAGGAGGGCAGTGGGACAAAGAGGCCAAACCAACAGACCGGCATGGACGTAACCGTCGTTCAGACAGGTAAGTAACACGAAGCACGTTGCATCGACTACAGAGAGGGACTTCAACGATCACGCCACGGCACGGCGCTGTAGTGTTACGTGCATGTGCACGCTACGTGGTGTGACGAAGTGTGTCTCTGTCTTTGAATGTGTGTGTGTGAGGCAGCAGATGCTCTGATGTTAAAGAGGAAGTTTGGTTTTTTTGCCCATTAAGCCTCATGATAAGGATTTTTTCGATCATATACAAAGTTCTACAACACTTTGATGATGAACGGCGCAGTGCTGAGAGCTGGAGCTCATTGCTGACGTCACCGCGAGCTTCCTCAATGGATTCAGAGGGACATTTCCAGAATCCTTGGAAACAAACACAGTTAACGCTCGTTTCCAAAGACGACAAACTCAGCGTGGTCCGGAGTGTCCGCTGATGTTCTGATACACAAACTGTTGCACAGTATGCTTCACAAAGAGTTTCACTTATGGAACTTTTTTCAGCTGGCCACCTCACAGCCGTTTGCAACTTCAGCATGATTTTTAGCAACAGGAGGCTGAGGGCTACCGTAGAGGAACAAACTCTTCCATATCCATTTTGCTAAGAGTGTGTAGTTAGGCTAACAGTATTTTTGCACTACACCGCTAGTGATCAACAGAAAACTACAAACTTTCCAAAACATTCCATCTTCCGGTTTTCGGCGACAGAGGAAAATCTAAACCTTTTAGCCGATGTTTATACATCTCAATGGACTTTATTTTAAAAAATAATAATAATAATAATGATTTTTAAAAAAAGGTTGATGCAAAGGGTACTACGCAACGACTTCTGTATCAGACCATCAGCGGACACTACTGACCACTCGGTGAATTAATCTTCTCTGAAAACAAATGTTGTATTTTTGAAGGATTGAAGGAAACAAGTTCAAATGTTGGCCACATTACAAATGTGAAGAAATGAATGGGAACTACTTTCTTATTTTTAAAACTGAAAAGCTTGCTTTTATCTACAACTGTCTGGGGTTGATCAGTTGATTAATTGATTACAGATTTGACAGTGTGTGAAGGGAAGTTTACTTACAATTGTTCTTTGGGTTTACGATAGCCATGTAAAAGGTCGGTCAAGGAATAAAACTGGTCGGACAGCATGCATCAGATAAACATCAGAGGACAAGAACGTGAACAAATGACGGCTTTAAGATTGTCAAAACAGATCTCAAGATTTTTGCAAGCAGCACAAATATCGTTCCAGCTGTTTGGCAGGTCACACTTTATTTTGGTAGTTCATCTGTTGACGCTCTACAAGTTATCAGTAGATATTCAGTTGCACATCAACCGTGTGTCAGTTAACATTCAACAAATGTGTTTGTTGATTGTCAATATGTTTTTCTGCAACAGTTTATTAATCAATATTTAACTATCTGTACACTGAGTCAACATCATCTAAGTTGACGATCAATTATTGTCAGTTGAAAGTCAACGGTGTGATGTCAACATAACAGCTGAGAACAGTAGAAAGCCTATAACCTATTAACAGAACACATTCATGCAGTAATTAAATGTAATAAAGCCTATAACCTATTAACAGAACACATTCATGCAGTAATTAAATGTAATAAAGCCTATAACCTACTAACAGAACACATTCATGCAGTAATTAAATGTCACACACGCATTAACCGTTTTTATAAAATGAAATGTTTTGGTTTAGGCTCCTAGACAACTTGGTCAGGGTTGGGAAAGACATCGGGGGGGCGTGTCTTGTACTGAAGTGGTTTGTGGTCGTATGTCGTCTGACTCTTCAGCTGAACCCTTCTCAAATCTGTAAACCATCTGAAATGCACCTTACAGTCAATCGGCACTTAGTTGAACGTTTGTTACTTGTCTGTTCAAATTAAATTGTTTGCACAATCTTGAGCGAAAATCGCCTTTCCCTTTAACTAGTGTTAATACGGTGGCCTACAGCTCTCTCTCAGCTCTGGGCTCTTAATTTTTTGGAGGTGAAGTTTGGTAAACGTTGGCACTTTATTAACCCCAAATTGGAGGATTCATCTTTATTTGATCAAAACTTTATTTTAAAAAAATGTAGTTTGGTTAAAGCTAGGATTGCACTTTATTCCCAATGGGGACATTTATATTTATTAATATAATATTAATCTAAATAAATATTGTATTCATAAATGAGTCCTTTGTCATGTGTAGTTTAAAAGATATTGATTAAAATCAAAAATCGAATGCGGTATGAAAAAAATCAGGGATTTTATCTTCTGCCAAGTCACTCAGTCCTCATATGATCTAATCATCACCAGCAGGAGACGAAGTTAAATTTTGACTTCCTTAAGACAGTATTTCCATTTGTTCATCTGTTCATGTCACACTCATCTGTGATGACTCATAATGGACTCTGTCAGAGTTTTCCATTTGACCTATATTTACCCTCACACAGCCCTTTGGCTCTTTGTGCTGCTGCACACTCATGAACCAAAATAGCAGCCGTGCTAAGAAACATTCACATAGTCGGAGCAACAAGAGCCACAGTTTAGCTTTGATGTGGTTCATGTTCCACTCACCCTGTGCTGCAGCATCTTTGACCATTCTTTTTGTCTAATGTGAGTCTCACAATCTGATGGTTGTGCAAATAATTATTACATTGATTTTTGTGATTTAAGCTTTTACCTTTTCAAACTGCACACGTTTTTAAGAATAAACATTTTGTCGGTTGGTTTTGACTTTGTTTGAAATCGACGAAATCTAAACAATAATATTAAAGTTAAAATGCCAAAAAATAACTTGAGGGACAGTTTTATAAAGGTGCTGAAGTTTACTGGAGGAAAATATATTAAAACACATGGAAAGGATATAATATGGATTCTCTAGAAGCAGTGAGGCCATTCCCGCTTCTTTGATCATGGGTCTGGCCATCAGGGTTCGCCGGCGCCAGAAAAACTAAACGATCACAAACATCCACACAAACACACAACACATTACAGAAAAACAAGGTACAGAATCAAGATAAACTGTAAAGAGTTCCACTACAAAAAGGTGTTAGAGTCCAGACCGCGATACTAACAGACGGCAGACAGCAGCACCTGCTGCATTTTCTTTAATCAATATGAAGATTTTGGGTTTTTCTTGTTGAGCGGTCTTTGGTTTTCGAAGATTGTCTCGACATACTTGCTGTCAGAGTGCAGTTTTGTTCTCTGCTTATTTAAGGCCCACCCCAAACAAGCTCCTGTCCTCTAACCCCATCCACCCGCCTCTGTTTGCCCGTTCTCACTGAGGGCCCGCCAAATTAAAGGTCGTCCCAAACCAAGAGGCACTGAGTGTAAGTGGACTGTTAAACCCTTAAATAGTGAATCTGCATCAGTGCAGGCTTACAGCCGTCCTAACAGGAAGTACAACAGGAAAATGGAGGAGCAAACAACACGCAAATGGAAGCTGTATTTTTCTACTTTGTCCAGGAGCCTCTTTTACTCGCTACCTTTTCTAACAGGAAACAAAAGACAGGTTACACCTGAAATAATGTAATAAATACTTGAACATACAAAAAATCTTAAGGAGATCGGACACATCTTTGAAAATCTTCCATTCAAACTTCCCATCTATGAAAATCTGTTTCGGAATGAAAGAAAAAAATCAACCAAAGTACAACATCGTTTGATACACTTGAAACAAATTCATACATAGTTATATATACAAATATCTTAACTTGATAAGGAATATAAAAACAGTCCCAATCAAAAAAAGAATAAACAGATAAATAAATAGAATAAAGAATAATGAAATATACATCATGATTATTAGTAACAGGCTCCACCAGAACCCTAACCATCATGTAAATACTTACCTGACTTTGTTACCTGTTACTTCTCTTGGATTAACTTTTGTAGGTTGAGACAGTAATTTGTTTGCTTTATTTCCTTCACACTTTTTGCACACTGATGTCGTTATCAAACAATTTCAGGTGTAACCTATCAACACTAGCGATTATGGTACCTGCCCATTTCCTTGTTTATTTACACCCAAACCCCGACACATGTTCTCATTAACACCCTGATGGGGTCAAAACGTATTAATAAAGTATTCAGGGAGCATCTGTGACAGCGTGCCAATACTTCTGTTTTCCCTTGCGCATCTTTTTGTCCTGCAGCTGTTGAATCTCATTTTTGGATGTGCATGCAATCTGTCCGATTGAGACAAGTAATACACTAATAATGAGCCGGCAGCTGCCTGCTTTTGGCGGTTTGCGTGTGTAACTGACAGGGGTCTCTACAGTTACATTCAACGGTATCTCAAGTCAATTCAATCCAATACAACTTTATTTATCCCAGAGGGCAGTTCAGTTAGCAGCTACTCAGTCCATGAACACCTTCCAATCCATCCATTCCTTACATTCCAGTCTCTAATAGGAAATGTTCAATGAAATACACGACGGTGACTGACATGCATTCGTTACGTCTTGCTGACTCAGCAAAGTGGTCACACTTCTGAGACGCTTTCGTCTTTTGCGAGCAGAAACTATCATTGCATACTGTAACCTGCGAAACAACACAACAACCATGCAAGTACGGCGCCCGTCTGTTGCCATGGTGACAGCTATGTTAGACGGGCCCTTCACAGCTGCGGGTGTAACTTGATTTGGAGTGACACTTGGTAGTTCTGTGTAGAAAAGCTTAAATTATCAGCAGGTGGATTACTGGTAAGCCTTACACGCGGAGCTGAGGTGACACCTCTGTGTAAAAAATGTTATTATTTATATCAAAACATACTTCTGGAGAAGAACGTCAACAAGAAAAACAAGGTCAACATCATCGAGCAGATCACTGTCGGTCTTAATGTATTCGGTATTTTCGGGTTGGCGAGGGCTGCCGAGGTTTTGGGTTTGTGTAGCTGTAATGAGGATGAAAGGTTTGCAGACTTACGTGGTCTCCAGTTCCAGCCAAGTGGACACATACTGGTCTGTTCTTCTGCCACCTCTTAGGAATTATAAACTGGAACCTGAAAACAACAGACACGTTATGAAACCTCACCTGGATACAACAGCTGACAAGTTATTTGGCAGCGTGAAACTCACCAGTGCAGTGAATGATTTATGGTCTTAAAGGAGACGTTTGTTTTTTTGCACATTAAGTCTCATAACAAGGATATTTCCGATCATATACGATGTTCTACAGCATTATTATGACAAATGGTGCAATCCTGAGAGCTGGAGCTCGTTGCTGACATCATCACTAGCTGAAAACAATGGGGGGCATGTGCACTCAGACAATCCATCAAAAAATAAACGCTCGTTTTAAAAGACATGAAACTCGCCGATGTTTACTGGTGTCCTCTCATGTACCAACACTAAAACATAAAGCTAAACAAGGGTATATGACCTGGAAACGGCTCTTACAGCTGCTCCACAGAACAAACAAACAGACGCTTCCAGGTTTCGCAATTTCTCATATCCAGGACAAGAATGAACCCTTTTCAGCTTCCAGTGACTACAGGGCTCATCAGCTGCCATGTCATCATCAACTGGCAACAAAAGATGAGGATGACATCATGTTGTGTACCTGGCTTTAACCGCCTCGGGTGGCAGGATTCCAGGAACTAAGTGCTCCAGGGGAGAGATGAAGTACCCATCCTGTATCTGACAGTCGGTGTGCTCCTCTGTCTGGACACGAAGGAAAAACAAACGTAAACGTGAGAACACCAGAAACGGTTACAATAGTGAAGAGGGAACAGTTTGCGTACCTTAGTTATGTGAACCGGATAGTCTCTAGGCACCAGGGACTCGCACTTCTCTCTGTCTCCAATGATCTTACGGAACTCAAAGATCCTTTAAAACATAAAAAATCAAAAACATATTAGTTCAGCATCAGCACAGATCCATCTGTTTCGTCACTGATTCCACAGTGACCTCCAATTTGCATCCTGATAAATTGCCAGAAGCTGTTTGAGTAATGAATAATTTTTGAGACGTAAGTACATGGCGTTCATCATGCCGTCTCCTTTCTGATTTGTTTGTCTGGTTTGTAAAATAAGACTATTTACATATTCTGGACATATATACATGGTTACTGTACTGGTGGGTGATGGGAAAACCTACCACGTCTCTAGAAACAAAGTTTTTTTCATCAGCAATTTGAAGTTTTATTTGCACCTCAATAATTAAAAATATTCTTTGTTAATGGAAATAAGGGTCCTATTAAAAATTTTGGTTTTTGTTTGTTCAAAACAAAATTCTACTCCTCTGGGTCCAGTAACTGATGATACAAATAATGTGTGATGAAACTAAAATCTTAGGTTTTCAAGTATCTCCTCAGAGTGCAAAGGATCAAATCTACTGTAATGCCCCCACACTACAGAAAGCATAGATTACACAATGTATCTTGGGTTCTGGAAAATTTAATACAGGTCTATGGTTGTAACCTCAGACAGGTTAACCTACAATATTGCTGAAGCTTCCCTTGGCCCCCCGTCACAGCCACACTCAGCCCGCTCAGTCTGTCAGATAACGTTTTAAACCTGCAAAGCAGCTGGGGAAGCACGCTGCACACAGCTATTCATGACAGGCAGGGTCAAATTTATTTACAATGCACTTTTCTTCAAAAAATGTGCTTTACATAAAATTAAAACATAAAAATGTATAAAAAGCATATAGAAGTATACCTGCACATTGTTTTTAAGGAAATCAAGACCCACACAAAGAACTGTGACACTGGGTACAACATACACAGCGTCTCTCAGGTGCTCCAACTAGAGATGCACAATATTGGATTTTTTGCCGATATCTATATATGCTGATAGTTTACAACTCATTTGGACGATAATTGATACCAATACCAATATAAATGTATATTTTTTCCCCACACCTTCTGTATTTGCAGAGATCATCAAGTCTCTTCAGTAGTGAATTTACATACAGTATTATTACACAGACTCTCACTGTGTTGGCCCGCTGGCAAATGCAGGCATAAAATACAAAGCTTAAAATGACGTAACATTCATTCCTAGTGCAAAAGAAGAGAAATACTTGAACTTATGTTGTGTAAAACATCTCATGATAATTTATGACAATTGCCTTTAAACAAACAAGTAAGATCCATCCTACTTCAAACTGGATGATGCTCTCCCTGAGACAATCAGAACAAAACACAACCAGGAAAAATTTGACCTGTTTCACAAGTGACGAAGTCAGTAAACGTAACGTCTGTCCACAGGGAACGTGTGAAACATGGTGTCAACTTGGCGTTTAATCAAGGAAACAGCAGCCTGGTATTTTATCGGTCATTATATTGATGGATATCAGCGTACAGGTGGATATCCAGTAATTCTGAAGCCAATATCGGCCAATACCAATAACGTGCCAATACCAATAAAGTGCCAATAATACTGAACATTCCTAGCTCTGCCAAGTTCCTTGTCTTTCCTGTAACCATGAGAGGATGTTGGGGAAGGTTGGTTGGGGATCTGTTGTGTGTTTGCTATCAGTTTAATACCAACAGAAAGAATACTCATAAATGTTTATTTTAATAACTAGAGTTGGGTATTGTTTGGGTTTTCTCTAATACCAGTGTTACATCGATAGTTTTAAAACAGTACCAGTGCCAAAATGGTGCCTGAATCCATACTTTTAAACGAGGAGAGCTCAGGTTATCTAACCTGAAGAAGGTCTTTGCACCGAAACATCGTACGAGTTCTTAATTGCAAGTGAGGCAAAAAGTGTGCAGTTTTCTACCTTTGTCAGCCTTGGGTCTCCTCCTATGTACCTGTCAATCTATGTGTGCCAAAGTATTCACCCAAAAAAAGGCAAAATGATGGTGGGGCCAATTGACAAGTAATGTAATCAGTGTATACGCTGCACCACTACTGGGAACACAGACTACGACGGCAAGCCTACTCCTGAGGAGGTTTAGCATCTTTGGCTTTTACTTTCATTAACTTTAATTGGTACCAAAATGAAACACCAGAATCTGTGCAGTGTTTTGGTCCAGCAGGTATCGGACGTGTTGGTACCAGTACTATACAAGTACTGAGTTTCGGTGCCCATCCCTAAAAATAACCATTACTGAACTCCTTGCGTCTTGGCAAAGGGTGGAGTTTTGATTTAGAAAGTGGTGGGGGCTTCTTTGGGGGGGTCACTGGGTCCTCCCCAAGAAAATTTGGGAATTTTTCATTGCCTTTTCGGCAGTTCTCCACAATACATTATGGGTGCAGTACTTTCTTAGACACACAAAAAAAAGATGATAAATTAAGTACTACAATCATAGCATTTTAACTTTTAAACCGTTTAGTGTAAATATCACACACAGTACCTTAAGTCTGACATAGCTCCATATTCTGACAGCCATCACTGATGAGTGTTTGGTCAGTAACATGAGTCTTTCAGTCACTCTGCTCTGTCGCAAACAGAAAAGACATTTCTAAAATCCTCCCTCCTGATTGGATGTAAGTAGGAAAAGAATACTAGTAAATATGTTATCGTTGATTCTGTAGTATCGCCATAGCAAAAGTGCCTCAGTACCATCATGGACATGAAACAGTATCAAATGACAGGTTTTCCAGGCAAAAAGTGTAGTTTTGTTTCAGCCGCAGTGGAGCAAAGCGTAGGAAACTGGGAACTACAGAGACCATCGATCATTGCGGCTGTTTCTTCGTTACGCGGTGAGGAAGGAAAACGATCCGAATCACAGACTGTAACGCTTTTCAACAAGACAGAGGCAGGCTGCAGTGAAGGAGATCGCATGAACGAAGCGTTCTCTCAGATGTTTTAAAGAAAAAAGGAATAAGCCAACAGCAGTTTACTTTCACTTTCTCTTTAGTGGCCGCGTATCTCTATGAAAAGAAAGAAAAAAAAGTCTGCTGGCCAGAGACCGGCCGAACTGTGTGTGAAAAACTCATCGTCTCGACAGACAAACAAGCTCAACACAGTCAGTTCACGGAGGAAGAAGGAAACAAAGAAAAACGCTCGTTAAGCTTGTGAACATTAACATTATGAGCTGGGTCATTTGTAAATCATTGTTCAATCACTGATCAATGTTCAATCTTCATCTTTGCCAAAGACAATAAATATGAAAATTAATAGCTCATGCCTATACAGGAAACAAAGCAATGTAAGTGAAAAATAATTACAAAAAATTAGATAATTATAAGCAGCATTTTTTTCGTTTCATTCAAGTCTTGATTTGAGTTTTTGTTTTTGTGTTTTTTGTTTTTGTTTTTTTTTTGGTGGGGTGGGGGGTGTTTAAATATTGCAATAAATATCATACCGTGAACTCGACAGAGCGGCATTATCAAGTTTTTAATACTGTTACATCCCAGAGGAGAGGACCCAGGTGCAGCAGCCACCCACTCAGTTTGTGTTTTAACAACGTGTTGTGTCGCACATTTGGAAGGTGAACTGGTGACGGCTCCACTAAAACCAAGTCAGGTTGTGTCTAAAATGGCTGAACCACTCGAAGGATGTTTGACTCTGACTGAAGAGCAAACAGGCTTCGTTAGCTCATTTATGTAGCTATAATGTTATGGTGAGCTTTGAACTCCCATGCATATATTAAACCAAATAACAGCCCTTAATTATCATCACCTCAATGACGTGGTCATCACACACGAACAAATAAACAAAACTCAATGACTTAGATGCAAAAATAGAACAATATTTATCACACCTTTCAAAGGCTTGAAAGATCCTGGTGCATTCAGGAAAATAAAATTAAAAAACTGGACCTTTTTCATTTTAACTCAGTCTGTGGTACCATATCATTGGTACGCATGTTGGAGCTCATTGGAAGGAAGTCGAAGTGTCAGGTTTTAGAACTTCCTGGTTAGCCTCGATGCGGAGGTCGAACGATTCCTGCCTGCGTGAAACCATTCTGATTACACGAGCTCAGCATCTCTGAATCACACTATGAATCATTTTGGACTTCCAGCTGCTAAAAACAGCTTTAAAAAATGAAAACCAGTCAGGGACGCTGCTATAGTTCACAACATTACCAGCCCATTACAAAATATGTCATCGTTTATGACATGCTTGCTAGTAGAGCAAACCCAGAAATAAATGCAGTTATTAAACTTAACTTAACATTAAACAAGAGTTTGTACCGACGGAATTTCTCAGAGGAAAAGATGTTGTCGCCGTCCTTCAAACTGGACTTGGCAAAAGCTTGATTTATCAAC
>JAQLOL010014265.1:0-11974 GCA_029783665.1 Naso thynnoides
GAAAAATGTTAAATTTAAATTTGGACTATGCTATATTGGTGTGTAATACACAATGCAGTATATAGAGGACAGTAGTGGAACTTCAGTCTCTTTTTAATAAGAAATATAACACCTTATATCCTCAGACATTTTCTCAGAAAAACCCATAGATTCACCATTCACGTATCTAAGTATTGTTCCAAGTCGCTTAGGAACACAAGTTGTTTGAGGTACTGGGTTTTGGTGAGGCTGAGCAGCTGGGCAGCCACAAGGTCGAAAGACACTGGGCAGCTGAGATGCACAAAGTTGGCAAGTGCTACAATCATTTTAAAGGTCTTCCCAGAAGGAGGCTCTAGTGTGAGCTCTGGCAAGGAATTGACTGGTTTTGACAGCCAGTTGGTAAACTAGCTGTAGATTAGCCGCTTGGCTCTGGAGCAAAGTGCAAAGCCTTGTTTATGAACCCTGCAGTGTTCCCTGTTACTGTCATTTCGGTCATTTCATTTATTGTCTTTTCTGATTGATGAACTACTGTTGGGTCATCACCAGCTGTTTTCTGTGTGAGCTTGCATGGTTTGATGTTGTGGAGATTCAGGATTTCCTCTTTGCCATCACTTTACTCATTGTGAGAGAGCTGAGCAGTTTTGAGGATGTTGCTGTATTTTCTTGCCCTGTTCGAGCTAACGCTAATTTACCTGTTATTGGACAAATCTGTTTGCTTGTTGGATTACTGAGTCTGCCCTGCTACTTTCACTGGCTGTCTGTCCTGATCTCGTGACCTTCCCGAATCCCCAGAAACATATAGAGACATTCACTGCTTTTCACCTGCTAATTAAGTTAATTAACTGCCAATAACAGTTAATTGAAGGTCAGAACAGTAGCAGTATTGTTGCAAATTCAGCTACCAGAAGCATTGTATTGTGTTGTACAATACAGATGTATCAAATTTGGGCAAGTGGTTCTCTTGGTCAGAGTCAGTCACTTCTGGAACAGTCTGTCCACTGAGATTAGAGAGAGTACAAACTATCAAACCTTTCAACATAAACTCAAGACACGACTGATCCCATCGTGTTGCCATCATTCATTTTTACCACCTCATCCTTGGCACCACCTTTACAGACTCTCATTGTTTTTGTTGTCTGTTTTGTATTCTTGTAATGTATTTTTACAGTGTATTGACTTGTATTATGGCATTGAATTATACAGTTGCCAAGGGACTACAAATGAAAAGTAGCTTCCTAGCTAACTGCCGTGTTTATACATTAAAGTGTTAACTGCAGTGTTGATTAATGTGCATTGTCTCTGGTATACAGATTAAATGAACAAGAAATGAAAAATAAGAGAGCAGGCTGGAGGCCAAGAACCAAGACAGTGCAGTGGCCTCGTCCTTCTCTTTATCTGGAGGCTGCAGGTGAAGGCAGAAGCTCTCCAACATTTTTAAGAGATTCATCTTATTTTTATTATTAAACAGAAAAAACAAGAATTTAACAATTAAGATCAGTAACATACAAAATGTATCCACGTTGGATTTAAGTTGGATAAGCTGTGCGTAATGCAAAGCACTTAAATATGGTGGGCTTCATCATGATTACACTCTGCAGCAGCATCTCAGATCAACATGACAATCAAATCACAATTATTAAGAAAGATTCCCACCAATAATAAATCAAATCCACGTGAACAATCTGAATTATGTGGTCAGTTTGAACTCTTTTCAGCACGTCCATTAAGGACCTAAATGCAGAACACCATGACAGGCAGATTGAAAAAACAAAAGGTCACATTTGTTCATAAAGAGCTAATTTAGAGACTAAAACAACAGACACAGTGGGAGCTGGCTGATGTAAACCCAAGAACACAATGTGTTAAACCTAACCGAGCTGTCAGACCAGCTCAGACACATTTTTCACTGATGATGCTCAGATTACAGTCAAACTGCTGCAGTTTCCTCTTGACAAACACCAACAATGTTACATGCAAATCTTCACAAACTGTTCATTCTTTAATTCAGACAGAACTTCTACAGAATATTTCAAAGAGATGATTAGAAACAGCCAATCAGCATGAAGATACATTTCTACTGTACAGTTGAACAGTGATACAGCACAATGTGATCAAAGTGATCCTGATCATCAAACATTTACAGATTTCTGTGGTAGGATTCTCACCTGCTGAACTCACTTCAGGTCAACTGACAGACACTTTCCAGCTTCATGTGTGGAGGAAACACTGGAAGAGAAGAAGCTGCTCATTTCTTCTTCATCAGTCCTGGTGAGTGGGTGTATTTGATGTGAGGACGTAGTCTCACCCTCGGAACTACAGAGTCTAAAGTCTGACAACACGTCAGAGTGATGACAAAACTGGTCCAACGAGATCAAGAAATCCACACAGCATTAGTGAAATCACACAACAGATGATGTAGTTCTCTTGCCTGTCCACTAGATGGTGCTGACTAACCATCTAATGAGCTGAAGACGATTCTTTCTGTCCATCAGCTGGACTCTGACTGGAAACAGACATTATATCTGAGCTGCAGATCATCAGCACAGCTGCAAGTTATTGTAGAAATGCATTTGTATTTGACTTTGATACTAATGTATGAAATAAAGTTTATTTTTGCTGAAGGCAACATCTGAACTGTCAAAATAAAGACATTTGTTTTAAGTAAAATAAGAAAAAATGGGGACTTCCGGAGAGCAAGCTATGGAGCGGACGTAAAGTACCAGGCTTCGTCGAAATACTTTTCAACTGTTAATTATTGTTTCATTTTAAGTTTGTGATCAGTTTATGTGAAAAGACAGGGCTGCCAAACAGACAAAAACCACAGAGACTTAGCCCAGTGCTTCAATGGGACCAGTGTGCTAACCCATCCTCTGCTGATAAGACCGCAGCGTTAGCCACCGAAGCTTTCAGGTGAGAGTTGCTGGTGTCACTACACAATTATATCAGACAAATAATTAAATCAGAAAATAGAGGCGTACTTGAAAAGGAGATGGCGAGTCTCAGAGCTGACATGAGCTGATACAGCCCTACTAGAGCTTAACTGCTATAGAGCCCCATTGAAAAACACCACTGGAGAGATTGAAAGAAGAACATTTTTACAAAGATAGATGATGACAAGATAACTGCTGTGACATGGAGCCCAATAACTAAATCAGAGCCTTCAAAAATAAGCACTCAGAGTGAGTACTGTTCCCAGTAACTCATAGTTATATTCCAAAATGACATTTATAGTTTAAATAGTTTAAAATTTTGTCAAAGTTCTTTCTATTGCTGGTTCAGTTATTAGTATTTCTTTCATGGTTCTTCTTGTCTTTAATATATTACATTTACTTTCCATGACAATTCTTTTATGTCAGTGTGTGTATGTGTGGTTGTGTGTGTTGGGTTATGCTGAAATACATACATACACTTCTGTGCATGAGCATGCACATACATGCTCTTATGTGTGTGTGTGTGACTGTGTGTGTTTGAGTCTGTGTGTGTGCATGTATATGCATGTGTAGAGATATGTGGAAATATACATGTATTTGTGTGTGCATATACATGTAAGTGTGTGTAGTTCTCTATGTATGTAGGTTATGTACAAATAATAATAATAATGGTGTGTGTGGGTGGGGGGCTGCGGGTCGTTGTTAGGTGGAACTGTTTAAGTGGAGCTTGTTTTATTTTTGCTTATTTTCATTACATTACATTGCACATTATTTTACTGCAGCCAGAAATCATATTGGCCATTTGAACATTTGACCCTCCTGTTTTTGTCCCTGTAAAATCTTCAAAGCAGATTTGTATATTCGTAGAATAGATATCTTTTTCATGATCTGTTAATCAAAATAACCAACGGCATTACATAAATCAAATCTAGTTGGATTCAAGTGTAGGATGATTTGTACTTTCTATTTAAAGAGCATGATGCAGGTCGGAGACCCCAGTCACTCAATTTGTAGGAAAATAATGTGGGAAGTAGATTTTCATAATAATATGCTTATATATACACTACAGTTACTTCTGGGGTCATTTTTTCGTTTTTGTGCTTTTATTTTATAATCTTGGAGCCAAAGCTGTGACGTAGAGAAAGGGAGCCACTCTAGAGACAGACATCTGACAATAACATGGAAATATGGAAGCTAACACTTGTTTTGAGGAGGAGGAGGTTGTAAATTATGCAAATGCAAATTATGGAAATTATGATGGACCAAAGCCTTACAATTTACTATAGCACTGCAAAAGTTACTGGCAATTCCAGCTCTAAAACAAAAATAATTTCAGCCACAGCAACAAGCAGACAGCACAGAAGGAGTGGTATCAGCCATACATTCACACCTGTGTCTGAATAGGATTTACCTGAGCACTCATAGCCAACAGCACATTGAAGTCATTTACCTGTATCTCAACAACACAGGATTTACAGCGTCTTCTCAATTAAAGCCAACAGCTAATTAACACAATACACCATGTATACATGACACCACTCTCAACCACAAATAGGAGAAATGTTTATGCCCCCTCTAATAATATTAACGAATCCCCCAAAACAGATGAAAGCAAGACAAGCTATGGTGCCACATAAAATAAACACAGATAACTGGACATTATAAGCCCAAAATACCCAAATCAACCATAAAGTAACATTAGGCTTTCCTTATGTAATGCGGTTTCTCGACTCTGATTTGTGTAAAATTAGCCATGGTCATCAAATGCCCAATGTATTATCCAGTTTAGTTCGGGCATGAGAAGAAGTCTCTTGGCTCCTGTTAGGCCTCAGTTCATTTTTACTCCTGGTCCAGTGTCGTTGTAGAAAAGGTTCAGGCAGCACCAACCACATTGGAGTGGCTAACATTAGCAGCACAGTAACTAACTACTACCACCGATTAATAGCTACTCACTAGGACTGACTTTACTGACTAATGTGAATATATACTGATTAACCGACTGACTGACTGACTACTGAAAGTACTGATCTGCTGAACTACCAACCTACTCTGTACAGTGCCCTGCAGAGGGGAGGAGCAATATAGGTATCCCTCCATGTGTTTGTTAACAAAATAAAAGTCGCTTATTTTTTCCCAAAAAAGAAAATGTTTTTCCCTTGCATTTTTAGCCCATGTGTTTTTAAAAACATTAAATCCGGCATTAACTTTTCAAATGGTCATGTGGCCAAGGCTAAGTAAATTTCATTCAAAAAATTTACCTGCATCATGCTCTTTAAATTAACCTCATGACTTCTGTGTACAGCTTAGATATTGAAGCGAATTGATTCATGGTTAAGTCGAAAAAGTCCAATGTCTACACCAGTCAATCAAATAGAAAAATGCATCAGCAAAAAAATTTAATAAAAATAATCTTGCTAATGATAGCCAAAGAAAACATCGTGCCAGACCGATTCACTATGAGACCAGCTGCATGTTTTATGAACCAGCAAGAGCATGTCAGATGAGCTAACTAGCTTGCTAGTTAACCTGCAAAATTTACTAACATATTAGCCAACAATGAGTCCAATTACATTTGCTTTTGTGAATTAACTGACATGTTTGTTGAACGATGTTGTACAGACAATAGTTGGTAAATAGCCCTCTGGCTCTCTTCGAACGCAGGCTGCAACAGCTTATCATACCTCAGGCTCGGTCACTCCTCATTCAGCAAAACTCCCAATGCACACAGCAGACAGCTTTCCAGAATTCGAGAATACTCGAGTGTGATTGGACAAGTTGCCACGTCAAGGATATGAAGATAGATGTGTAAAATCAGCCCAGTGCATGATATAGAATTGCCGCTTTAAGGATACAAGGGGAGATTTTTTTTTTTTTCATATTTCATGTTCATTCAGCTTGGGCTCTGGGCAAAAACACTTATTCTGTGTGCCTATGCCTTATAATGGTGGGGAAAATCCTGTTGGTGCCCTAATAACAAGTGAAGAAATATCACAGGCAATAAGTTCCATGCAGAAAGGGAAAGCACCCAGTTCAGATAGATTCCCTATGGAATTCTACGTCTAAGCATTCACATCTCAACTAAACAATTTTTGTGTTTACTGTTCAAGAAAATAATTTCTGTGGGGAAGCTACCTCCCACAATGAAACAGGCAATTATATTAGTTCTACTGAAGAAAGATAAGGATCCCTGGAGTGTGGATCCTACCGCCCTATCTGCCTCTTAGGTTGCAATTACAAAATTCTCACTAAGGTGTTGTCACATTGTCTTGAAGCTGTTGCTCGACATCATTGATCCTGATCAAAAAGGTGTCATTCCAGGAGGGCAGTCATTCTACAATATACAGCAGCCATTCAATATACTCTGCTCAAACCCCTCAGCCTGTCAGCCTGAAGTCATACTTTCTCTCAATGCAGAGAAAGCTTTCATGTGGGTTGAATGGAACAATTTATTCACAGTTTTGGATAAATCTGGGTTTGGTCCATCTTTCACTTCATGGATAGAAATATTATATTCCTCACCAACAGCCTCAGTATGCACAAACTCTAACATATCCAGTTATTTTAGGTTGCACAGAGAGACTTGACAGGGATGCTGCCTTTCACCATTTTTGTTTGACCTTTTCATCAAACCACTTGCTGCTGCCCTGAGAATGCAACAGAACATTGCAGGCATCAATAAAAATCAAACAATACATAAGGCATTGCGAATGACCTATTGCTGTCCATATCTAATCCTACAGAGTCAATTCCCAATCTCATATCTATGTTGCAACAGTCTGGGAACTGATTCGGTTACAAATTAAACTTCTCCAAAGGTTTATTTTTTTCCCTTTAAATCAACTTGCAGCTTCCATCAATTACAGTGGCTTTCCTTTCAAATTCTTACATGATTGTACAGGGACCTTTATCTTGCAATTTCAAAGTGCTTTTCAAGCACACTAAACAGGATTTTTGAAAGATGGTCAGTGCTCCCTATCACACTGGCAGGCTGGCAGGTTGAGTAAACATAGTCAAGATGATAATATTGCCTAAATTCCTATATTTATCTCAAATTGATTCATCTCAAATTGATCACTATTTTACTTTTACTGGGCCCTGATGCCCAGTTGGACGTGAGCTAGGTGTGCCCAGTTTCTTACACTACTACCAGGCATCTATTATTTCTAAGTTGAATAATTGGATTTCATTGTACAAAAACAAACAAGGACCAACATCCCAGAGAGCAATTGTCTTTTGGCTCAAATGTGGACCAAATGAACAGCAAAGATGTGGCCCACACTCTGAAGTGAATGATGGCCCAAATCTGGCCCAAGTGTGCATCAGCTATGTCTGAACCATAATGGAGGGAGGACAGATAGGTTATTAAAGGAAGACTTCACCTATCAGATCAATACATCCCAGATAGTAGCTTTGTTGTGGTTCAGACATGGCTGTTGCTGATTTAGGCTGTCATTCATCTCCGAGTGTGGACCATATCTTTGCTGTTTATCTGGTCCACATCCAAGCCAAAGGACAAGTGCTTTCTGGGATGGGCCTCTATGGAACTTGCATCTGAGTCGTCACTTTCACCTATCTCTATCTTAGGTTGCTCTCTGTCAGTCAGCTTAAGTCTCCAAAACCTAAGCCCAAAAAAAAACCTCCCTTAAAATTTGGATTTAATTCAGGAAACACTTTTACTTCAAACAGGCAAACATCCTCCTCCCGTTAGTAGGTAACCACTTATTCCTTCCATCACAAATTGACACGTGGCACAGGAATGGCTTTGTATATTTTGCAGACCTCTTTGTCAAGGGTACATTTGCTTCATTTGAAATGTTTCAGAAAGATTAAAATACTCTGAAGCAACATTTTGTTAGGTATCTACAAATGCGTAGTTTTGCTAAGAAACACCTCCCATTTCCTTTCTTACCACCCAGAAGTTTAATGGTTACTATGTTAAAGTTAGATCCTTATGGGAGAGAGAGGGTGTCTAAAATCTATCAAATAAGTCAAGACAATAGCCCCCCCTCATAAGATACTGTCAAATTGGCACGGGAGAAGGACTTGGAGGTTATTCTCTCTGACGAGACGTTGCAGCGTAGTTTAGAACGTATACACACCACCTCTTTTTGCATAAGACATGGTCTTACCCAATTCGAAGTCATACATCAACTGCACTATTCTAATGAAAAATTGGCCAAAATGTTTCCTGACAATAACCCTGAATGCCTGAGATGTCGCCACAGTCCAGCTACTTCGGCGCATATGTTCTGGTCATGCAGGTCATCAGAAAACTTCTGGATTCTCGTACATTTGTGGTCAGACATTAGATCCTTGCCCCATAATTACAGTTATTTGAGTGTCTCCACCTGTAGGACAGTTCACTGTTTTCCAGTCAAATGCCAAGGCATTTGTAACACTGTTGGCCTGGAAGTTAATTCTTCTGCAATGGAAGACAGCAAAACCCCCATTGTTCAAACGATGGGTTAAGGAAATACTTTCTATGATGCCACTAGAGAAATTGAGATATAATTGGTAAAGGTCAGAAGATTTTAAAACCTGAGCCCCCCTCACAGAATTTTTTCACAATATGGCCTTCACATGAGATTTCTCTTTTTCACACACTCACAAATACATGTTGGTCAGTTGGATCCTACGATGCACAGTGATATGTAATGTCCCTGTGTCACAGACTTCTGAATAATATATGGGTCACAAATTGTCTATAACCAAATTATACATGTAATTGTAATTATTAATCTATTCCATTATAGTTTTATTTATTTATTCATTTATTGATGTTTTTGTTTATTTGTTTTTTGTTTGTTTGTTTGTTTTGTCTGTTTTTCATTTGTTTCTCCTTTTCCACTGTGGCCTTGGAGGAGAGGGAGTTGTTCTATTTCGCCAGCATTTTTGTGTTTGTGTTGGTGGTTTTCTTTGTCCTGTGAACTAAAAATCCATAAATAAAGTGTGTCTCTGCTAGTAGCTGTTGTGCAGTTAAGTTCTGCATTTTATCATCATGCTACTCCTGCTTACTATATTATTTAGCAAACTGTGACAGTTTTGGTGCTCAGTGTTGCTATCAGCCCTACAATAATTTGTAAAACTTCCCGGATTTGTGGATCGATCTGAACGAAAAACTGCCTCCGCATATGGAGGGAATGACAACAATATGGTCACTTGTGGATGTTTTCACAAAGGAGACCTGCACATTGTATTAACATTAAGTGATGAGCAAAGATTCAGGAAAACCACCAATGCGTTTGGATTATCCCGAGTTGTCTCTGTCATCATCAGATGAGTTTGTAAGGCTGTCATCATCACATTATCAATGTCATCATTACATCAAAAACACAGCACAAAGAGCAGGTGATAGAGTTTATCATCATGAGTTATGTCACAATGCCTGGGAGCTATTGTCTCCACACACAAAGTAAAACAACCACTTGCTAATTTCCACAGACCATATACAGAAAGGGTAACATTCTTGGAATGAACAGGTGCTGTATGATGTTAAGTGGTCATGTGATATGCCTGTAGTATGGTTGGCGAGTAGAGCTGCTACGGAGCTTACAGCGCACATGTGGCTGAAGAGCGTCTTTGATTTCAGCTGAGCCTAAACTTTAAGATGCAGCAATGTGGATGTAGTCTAAGACTAGGAACAGGGTTGTGCGGGGTCAGCAGTTCTATGTAACTTGGCACAACCCAGACAGCCTTTGAAAGTAGTTGGTAAAATCTTAAAATCAATTCTAAAATAAGCTGAAAGCTAATGGAGAAAAGCAAGACTGGGAGTGATGAGATGTTGTCTGTTGAAACCAGTAAGTCTACAGCTGTCCATCTGTTCCTCTGCCTGATAAATGCAACTTTAAACAGAATTTTATCCAGTTTTCAGTTACTTTTTTGACTACACATCTGGACCTTAGTTGTTTTTATTTATCTCCTCTAACTGGATAACAGATTTAGTTATCAGATGTCTGGTCTTTATGGATTTTAGCAGTACAACACCACCAGGCCTATGACTGACAGCGTGGGTAAATTTCTGTCAGCTGACAGCACAGCCAGCTTGCTTTTAACCTTGGGAGCGAACAATAACCTATGCTTGTACAACAGAGCCTATACATACAACTATGGGTGCTTCTCAAGTCTCTTAAATTGCATCCACGTTTCCCTCACCTGCGTCTTTTCCTTGCATCTTAGTCCCGCCCACCGTGGATGTATGGAGAGACCCAAGGAAACCAAAGTGAGGAGAGAGACATTTTAAGATAACTGAGATGTCCTTTCCTCTGCGGCATTACATGAAGTGACGTCCCTTTGTGATGATGCAGATGCAGCTGGATTTGCTGCAAAAAGTGGCTGGAGTGTATCTCCCACTTCTGCTGTCTTCTGTGTTTTTTCTTGTTTATGTCAAGTGATTTGGAAATAACTGCCCATTCATATATTTCCACAAACACTACAAATTCTATGTAGAGCCCCTCTCTTCTGTTTTTCCAATCCTCACTAATTCCCAATATGACATTTTCATATATGTATTATAACACTTGTATTATCTATGCGTAACTATGATTGCTCTTTGGACTCCTTCATGTTAGTGTGTCTGAATTAATTCATTGCTAAGAAGTGAATATGGGCCACTTACACTTGAATTGCTTCTCTGCCATCTCGTTCAAATGCTCCAGTTGTGGAGGTGGAGTTTTTCTACCCGATCGTTGAGCCACGGAGGATGGACTCGTATCCTCACTCATCGCTCCTTGGTGATTGCTCCTTGTTTCTCGATCCTTGCTCCTCAGTGCACAAATGAGAGTTTTGGGATGGTCTGCAAGATGGCATTGCCAAAACACATTCCGGTTCAAGCGAGGATTGAGCAGCGAGGGAACGACACTAAGAGACTCGAGAAGCACAAAATTGTAGAGCTGGAAGGAAGAATTTCCACACTGTACCAGCTTCATGAAGCCGAAAAACTCCTGGGAACCATTCCTCCTTTTACAAAGTATTGAGGCTTGTATTGATGATGTACATGATGACGTCCAAAGCCTTGCTGGATGGTCGTACCACATGACTGGTTCAGAAAGTGGTTCATGAGTTGATGCAAGATTCAAAATATATGGGGCAGCAGAATGCAATGAAGGTCCCTCACACTTTGTGGTTTCTGATCATTGATTGTGACTGTGATTTGATTTGAGGATCATATCTTCAGTTTGAGATGGAGCTGGTGAGAAAAAGACAGTTGTTTTGATCTTATTTCTTCCAATAAGGTATGTATGTAGTGTAACGCATTAAAAGAGCAGCATGTCTGCTCACTAGTGGGCCTGGTCCTTAGCTAAATAGATACTGCAGCTGCCTATGTTACGACAGGTTCTCAGTTTGTAACCCATTGCACTTGTCCCATGTGGTTTCAACCCATGGCTCTTTGGGTTTGGCTCTAATCATGCTCAGACATTACAACAGTAATGACTGTAAGTTGCATGAAATGCATTTTTTCGAGGACTGGGTTTTTTGTGTCCTGTTGTGGTTGTATTTTTTGTTTTGCCTTTTCCCTTTTTTTTCTTCTCTTCCTCCTCCTCTCTCAGGTGCCTTGTGGTGTGTGACAGGGGGCATGGCTGACCTACTTCCTCTGTGTTTAATTCAGCAGCAGACAAGGCACACCTGTCTCCACTCACCTCATTAACCTGACAATAAAAGCCTGGTCTTCACTTCACTACTCTGCCAGATAATTCCAATCCGTTCAGTAGAGCATCCAAGTGTCTCCTCGTACTTGAGTGTTTTCTAGTTTAATTCTTCCAGTATTATCTCGCGTAAGTTCTCTAACATTTTTTCTTGTTCTCTCTTTTCAAGTGTGTGCCTTGCTGCAGGTTTTATCCCCATGCCTCTAGTCATTTGATCAACTTGCCTCTAGTCGCCACTATTTATTATTTTTGTGTTTTTTGTTGGTGGTAGTTTTTAGTTATGGATATTTGTGTTCATTTTTGAACATTAAACATTCTCAAACTCTTCCACGTCTGTGACTCTGTTTCCACTGTTAACGGGTCCAACAAACTAAAAACTCTGATGCATTTTACAATTTCCATTCAATTTAATACGATTTACAA
>JAQLOL010014266.1:0-11974 GCA_029783665.1 Naso thynnoides
TATGGATACTAGACCTGCTTGCACGAAACACTAATTTTGCTTTTTACTTTTGGAGGGATTATTACATGTAATAAGATGCACACCTAAGAAGACAACTCTCGTCCCCAATGGCTATGTACCCAAAAGAAGAATGGTTCAGTATGGGCGTACTAAATAAAACAGAATGCAAACATAAACACTACAGTTTGTGTAACTCATCTGTCTTTTGTGTACATGTTGTGTTGTTTTTGTGTTTTGTGGAGTTCAGTTGTTTACATTGTAGGTTTTCCTCTCCTGCTTAACACAAAACACAGTTGTGCTGGTTGTGCTTCTCATGGGGAGTCTCATTTATAAGCCTGGCTTTGGACAAAAAAGGCTTCAAATGTGCAAACCAGGATTTCTGTTTGAAGAAATTCGTGGTCAAATAACCGCCCACGTTAAACCTAATTGTGCTCCTTTGTGACATCCACAGAAACGTCGATTTCGTTCGTCTCTGTCTGCTGTTTCTATTTTTTCTACATTGCTGAATGAGTCACTGACCAGTGGTTCTCACTCATTCTTCAAAATGACCATTAAATTAGTCATAAAAAATGACAAAATCACCCAAAAAACCCACCTAGTGATGAACCTGGCAAACCTGAAAGGGTAAGTGGCAGTAATATTACTCAGACTGTGCTGGGAGGGAATTATTTTCACCTGACATTACAATTAGACAGTATTAAGTATGATGAAATTACTGGCTAATGGAAACACTGGTGTGTATAGAGAGAAATCATTATAATATAATATAATATAATATAATATAATATAATATAATATAATATAATGACAATGATTGATTGTTGAAATATAAAAGAGCATAAAAAATAGTGTTAAAAAATGCAAAGCATCAGTAGCTATATTTTCATAGCATCTGCCAATACTGTGCTTACTTCATCAAGTATGATTTTAGTGTCCATGAATTTTCTTTTGTCAGTAAAGTTGCTGCAGTGAACATGACCGTGGTGTCCGAGCACAGAGCTGACTGGAGACGACGCCACATGCCTTCTTACCTTACACAGCACATTTTACCCATTGTGTGAATAAGCAAAGTCTGAAAAAAAGCCAGCGACAGCTTGCAGTCGATTGATATTCTGATTATTACTCCTGAGCATAATGAAGAACAAGTTAGCCACAAGAGCAGCTAAATCAATAACTTGTCTTCGCCCTTCTGTGCATCAACGTCAGCCCTTCATTTAGCGCTGACGAGGCTGATCCACGTGCCGACGATTCTTTGTTGGGATATAAAAGGAATTTGCATCCTGGCAGGTGGAAGCGAGATTTACTACATCAGAATTTTGGAGTAAATTCATTTCTACAGAAGTCCCATAATTACAAATGAAAAACAATCCATCAATCAAGTCTTCTCTTAAAAGATTTCTCTGCTTTGTTTATGACTAAAGAACACATTAAAAAAAGGTGTTACAGCTTCATTTTTCCAAGTTAAGTCCAAAATGCGTTTAGAGTCAAACAGTTTGGAAGATGTTTTGTTTCGGGGGAAAAGAAGGATCAGATATTTCTCGTTCATGTCCCCACTGGACTGAGAAGCAAACCAAGCCTAACCCACATGACACAGACACCAGAAAATGGATCTCTTCTGCCCTCCGCTTCCCACTCCGACCCTCCTCTCCTCCTCAGCGTTATTAAACTCGCTTATTACTTGGATCATCACTTTATAGCCGCTGAGATAACAGAGAGCAGCGGTTCATTAACAGCACAGAAACAAGAGCTCTGGGATCAGTCCCTGAAGAAAACATTACGCTGTGGCATTTGTCAGGGGGACGAGCGTTGCAACAACTGACTTTAGGAATATAAAGGAACAGAAAACACTACAAAGTGCCTCGATGTTGCCATAAACTTACTACGATGAACGCCAGACAAACCAAATCAAGTACAAAAAATGTTTTGGTTTAGTGACGACTGAACAGATGACGGGCAGCTAATTACCTGGAGAGGTGAGAACCCCCAGGATGACATCACAGCAGCCCAAAACAGTCCAGGAAACATCAGGTAGCTCGAGTCACAGTCGTGAAGGATACGAGTCACGTTGTTACATCACAAACACCTGCCTCCACATCTGTGTCACTGTTAGAGGCGCAGTAGATAGTCACACAAAGGCCTCCAAAATAGTGGATTTTTTTCTTTTGGTTTTATAGCTAAAATTGTTGTCAATATTCTGTAAGCTACATTTCATTTTTTTCAGTACTGAATAATTGTTTGGTCTATGAAATGCTGCACAACAATAAAGAAATCGCAAAAAACAATTTCCCAGCTTCCCAAATAGTTATTTTCTCATCACGGACTAACAGTAAAAACAAAAACTAGACCTACAGATTCTAAAAGAAATGTAAAAATGTAAATACAGTCAGAAAATGGGCTGAAACTGGATACGGGCCGATATAAGCAACGTTCATTTTTCAAACTCTACCGTTATTTTGTCTCAAACAGTTTTTAACGAATCACAAATGAGAAATACTGACGGTAAACACAGAGAACACACGGGAGTGAGACACACGTCGACTTACAAAAGACACATTAATCAGTGAACATGAGTTATTAAAAAGAGACTCCGAGCACCGGGAGACCGGGGACGGCTGTGACGCAGTCGGTGACGACAGAATGCAACAAAACTTTAATGAGTGTCATCACAGAGCGCGTGAAGGAGGACCGGAGCAGTCGGACCGGAAAATGTCGCAGATGCGCGGTCACCGGGTCATCATGAGCTCTCGGGCACAGACGGCTTCCGTCCTCTGTGGATGTTACCTGAATGACGGCGGTGACCGTCTGGAGCCCAGCGGCTGGGAGGCTGCGGCCGGGCGGGGTCCCGGTGGTCGGACGGGGTCTCAGCTGGCTCAGTCCTCCGCTCCTGACCTCCCTGACGCGACGGCTGCGCCGGCGGCAGACCGCCTCCGTGCAGCGGCTGCGGACGCCACGGTAAATCCGAGCGGACCGACGCCGTTTCTGGCTGTTGCGTACTGGAACACAAACGGTTTGTTTTGTGAGAAGCGGTGCCGATGATGCTGCGTGCTGACGTCCCTCCCTCTCCGTGCGTACTGCAGCCGAGCAGCGCCGGGGCGGACAGGAGTCCAATTGGACAAAACATACACAAAGACAAACCACGCCCAGCCGGCCAACAGGACCGCCCCCTACCGTAATACACCGAAGAGCTGGTCGAATCATGAATCCTAGGCTACTCAACAAGGTTGGGAAGGTTACTGTGCAAATGTAATAGCTTACAGATCACTAGTTACCCTATTTTAAATGTAGTAAGTAATGTAACAATTTTAATTACTCTATCAAAGGGATGTAACTTATTACATTTGATCACTTGCTGATTACTTTTCTAAATTTCTAACAAATGTTTCCAACCTTTTTTAAATGTTTAAAGCAGGCAGTGTTAATGGCAGAGTGGGGCCCTTCAAAATAAAAAAACAATCAAAAGCATCAGAGCAGCATCAAACTTTACTAAACGACCTCGACTGGAAATGACAAGACGGCACCGTGCACATCAAAACATGCAGAGCAACATGTGAATATGATTCAACATACAGCCTGAGCTTTCACAGAAAATATCCACATTTAACCACCATGTAATCATTTACATTTTCACAAGTAACTGTAATGTAATCATATGTTTTTTTCTCAGTAACTGATTACAGTTTGACATTTATTTTGTAGCCTAATTAATCAAATTATGAAATTCCATTTCATGTAGTTAGTTACTCCCCAACACTGCAACTCACCTGAACAAGTCGCCACCATGTGGAGTATTGGTCCGTGGCTTTTCTGTGAACTGTTCCCACGTTTCCTTCGAGTCCTAAAACATAGTCAAGCCTACTAACAGTGAATGAGGAGAAGGACAGACTTACCGTTCATGTCCTCATTATTTTTCCATGTAACAGACAATCCAGCTACACAAACGTCGGTTTAACCCAAAGGTTTAATGTTTTCTATCCTGCATTTATGAAAAATATCAGAATTTTTATTTAAACTTTCCAAGCTCTGTCACTATTTCTTGACCCAAACAAGGGGAACCAGAAATAACGGTTACCTTTTAATCCCTGATTAAATGCAGAAAACATTTCATCATCCTCATGTGTGTAGGACAAACAACACATTCAAATTTTAGGGTGTAGCCTATTAACACCTGTAGCTTGGTAGGCTACAGGCTGAGAGATAGAGAAAAAAAGACACATTTTTGTAGACCTGTTTCGGTTCTTGTATCCTGTTCACCCTGACTTTTTCCACAAACATCCATGAGGAGTCAAGAAAAACAGGTGACTAGCGTCTGGCATCACGTGCATCATCAGGATAATTCCCGCCGCTGACAGAAATATAGGCAGCACTTGAATGCTTCTGTGTGGGCTATTTGGTCTTTGATGTCACAAGGACCTCACAAAGGAAGAAGTGACCACATTTTTGGCATTATTCAGCTACAGATCAACTGGATGTTATGAGTAATGACTGACAGGTAGAGACAGGAAGAAAAAGAGGCATCTTGCATGCAGCAGCATAGTGGGATCGCTGTCACACGTTTAGAGGATTACATGGTGGACCGATGCTCTGCTGAAACATAGAACCGATTGAAATGTGCTACTTTGTGGTTCTGCACATGCACGGACCCACAATCTTGGGTTCTGTTTTCATGTCCATAAATTTGTGCCTCCACAAAAAGTCTGGACTGACTTTTGTCAATGGGGAGTCATATCCTTAAAATCCCTTCTCACTGTGTTTTTATTAACATGTACATATTTGCGTGTAGGCTACACATTGGCTTTGCTGCAGAATGTAGAAATCAGATAATGGCATGCAACAAGTCTTGATTGGAGAGGTTATTGGCTAGTAGAGAATCAAAAGATGCTCCCTTTAATTACAGTGCCAGTGGGGTGAGTAGTGGTGTGACATGAATGGATTGTGGACTGGGAGCATCATTTGATACACAATGATCAGTTTGTGCTATGCCAGTATTTTTCGATAAGGCAGCACAAACACCGGCGGCTCTGTTGAACACACACTTTGGCATGAGGCTACGTTAGAGCAGGATACAGTCACAGCAGTTTTACCAGCTTTTCATTCATTGAAAACACTTGCACTGATGTCCATACATGGTTACCAAATAATTTAAATATGTGCAAACCTGCAGATCAATAATCACATAGCTTGATGGACAGATTTCACAATCAATAGATAGGCCTTGATTTATAAGTAGTATAGCTTTTAAAAAACACCCTTTTCAAAGTGTTACTCTCTTAAAATTCTCACCATAATTATTTTAACTTTGGTGATCCAAGTTTTTTCCTGGCTCCGTAATGTTTTTCCTCAAAGGGCCCATGTGATTGTACCTCGTCTCAGCCATGTTACAAGTAGATGAAGAGTCAGTACTGAGTTTGAGCACATGACAAGAACACTTCACTGTTTTTACATTTACAGGGTAGGGTACTCCCCAGAACGCTGCTTGGCTTTGTTGGAAGCCGCGATGTTTGACCGTTCATGTTTCTTTAAACTCCTCATATCCTGACATTATCAGCACACGTTTGCCAAACTATTTAAAACAATAATAGAAACGTGCACAGACTGCAAGTAAGTTAACACTAACTCAACTTATCTTATTCACCGTCCAAATATCGTCTAACATCAGTTTTGCCAGACCTTCCTGACTTTCCTTGACAATCCTGAGTTAAACCTGAGGATGTTAAACTTCCTCCGTAGGAAACACCTCTGACGTGCAAACATATGCAAGCCGAGAGCAGCCACGTTTGCCATCTTTTTTCAAGCCATCTCAAGATAACAAAATATTATCTCATTGTGATAACAGGATAATTTATCTGGTTATCGCACGATCATGAGCCTTCATCTCCAGATGACATAATTATGGAGAAATGGAAAGTGAGTGTGTGTGGTTAATGATCACTCAGATTTGGTCCTTCATGATCTCTGCCACTGTCATTGAGGATTCATAGCTGAACAGGAAATAAAGGTATAAATGTGGTTTTGTTTCCTGCAGTTAGAGCAGACAGCTTGGATGTAAGGATCATCAGGAAAACAGAATGTGTTTGTGATAATCAAAGATGTCGACCAGCTTCCATCTCTGCATCAGCCAGCAGCTGCTCAAATAAAGAGGTTATTTAAGAATGGCAGAGATACAGACATACGGACATTATTAAGGGTTAGGACATCTACATGCTGCAGGGCAACACTCCTGACTTGTGATTAAAATTATTAGAGAGAGGAAACAGTCTTTAATTTTTGAAATTGGACTTTGTTGTTGTCTGTTATTACCAAAAAGTGAGTTTTGTTATCTCATGATAATTAATTAATCTATTCCGTTATCAAGATATTACAAGCTGTTACAATGAGATTATTATTTTGTGATCTTGAGATAACAGAATGGAGAGAGACAGTGGCAACACGGCCGCTCTTGGCTTCCGTACAACTCACACTGCTGACCAAAAGCAAGACCGTGATGTGGACATCTTGACCCTTTTATAAAGCTAACAGGTAAACTGGACACAGAACTGCAACAGGTTAGTGAAACCAATGCACAATTACATTTAGCAGGCTTATTTCATGCAAAATAGGAGACAACAAAAGTCTCACAGACTGATGTCTTGAGACCTCAAATGAAAGCAAAGCCCTTCATTTCAATGAGGATAGACAAATAAGAGTAAAAGAGGATGACAGGTTTCAAAATGAGATCAAGTTTATTGTGCACAGAAAAGTTGTCTTTGGGATTAGACCCCACAGGAACTCTCTGTCTCATCTTAGGAAGCATCTTGATGGATTAGATGCTTCCCATGTAAAGAAGACTTCCCCAGAGCCTGGACACTGTTGGTGGTGAAGAGGAGTGATGCTTCATGCAGCAGAGACTTCTGGTTGAAAGGTCTGAGTAACGATTACCGGTATCCTGATTGAGGTGGTAGAAGGGTGGAGGTGAGCTGAGCAAACTTCTCGGGCTGAATGACAGCAGAGAAAGAGCACTTTTAAATTTGACAGCTAGCAACTGATTGGTTAAAAAAAGAGAGGCTGACAGATTGTGATTGGATGAGAAGGATGACGAGTAGTGGAGCGTAAAGACTTAGTGGGCATGTGCAAAGAGAGTCTTCCTGACTGAACTTTCGCTGAGCTTCATTTAGAATTTAGTATTTAGTATGTCCACCTTAAATTGAAAGTGCGAGTTGAATATCGGGGAAAATAGTGCATAATGCTAAAAGCATAGCTGCTAAAATAATAGAGGTGGTTTATGACGGTGAGGACAGAATACAGTTCATGTCTTTCCAGCCATAGTGAGCCAACCATGTAACAAGCAGGTTTTATGGAGTTCCACTGGGCTACATGAAAAGGTTAGAGAATCTCACACATTAACTGTACGTGAAAACGATTTCACTAACACATGGTTAGATTGGGGTCCACAGTGAAACTGCAGAGGGCCTCTTCAGTTGCTATCAGAATGATGGATGAACACAACACTCGCCTGTTCGCTCTGTCCTCTGAGAAATGCTGCTTGGGGAGCTTTTGGGGATCGCATCAGTGCGTTACTGTACCTTGGATATGTTGGATACGGCCGCCAACACCATCATTTACCCTGACAGCCAATCAATTAGCCAGCCAATCAGGTGAGAGTACAAATGGGAAATGCAGGTTGGTGGCATGATTCTTGATGGTGCAGTAAGTGAACACACCTGCTGTGCGCTGAACAGACTGGGTCTGTCTCTATCAAGGTTTCATTCCTGACAACAGGACAGTCATACAAGCTTTTACCAGTCATGTTTGTCCAAAGGCAGACTCATAGGAGGCAGACAAAACTACACATATGTCTCCAGAAAAAGCATGATTTTTTTTGCTTTGACAGTTTTACAGCTTTGTCGACTAAACCTCCTGAAGTTCAGCCACTCTGCACCAGGTGCTGTCACCACATTCCCTTTCTCCTGTAGCCTCCTGAGCTTTAACTGATAGTTTGTTGTTCAGCTAGAAAAATAACAAAGAAGTGCTGATACCATTGAACATTACAATGTTAATGTGGTTATCATTCATCATCAGCCACCCTTGAAAGATAAATAAAATTAAATGTTAATGGACTATATGAACAGGATTGAGATCAGGATTACATCTCTTTATCATGTTAGATTTCAATTTAAAAATTTGAGGTATGTAGAAAAGGTAAAAGAAAATTTACAGTTCAAATATTTAGCGGGAGTGATGTGTGTGCTGTATGCTGCATAAAGTTATATGCATTTCATTTCTATTTTATATCGCTGTGTAATGGATTGATGGATTTGTAGACTGTATAATGTAATAAGTCAAATAATGCATACTTGGCACATTTTGGATACAACCATATTCCAACATAACCAATTCCCAAACAATAGTCAGAAGCATCCTGCTGTACTCTCTTCTTTTTAGCTGTCCTTTGTGTGGCTTCTATCAAAGATCTTTTTTTTTTATTACATATAATTGTAAGGGCAGGCCTGTACACAGGACATTAGCAATGTCAAAAGAGAAGTTCAGTTTTTAGCACATTCAGCCCAATCATAAAGTTATTTACGATTATATACAATGATCAAGAGCAACATTATGAAGAACAGTGCAGTCTTCAGAACTCGAGCTCATTGCTGACGTCATGCTAGCTTCCACAGCAGATTGGCATAAGCAGTGAGACAATCCTTCAAAAACACAGTAAATGCTTGTACTCAAAGACGAGAAACTCACTGAGTGGTCAGTGGCGTCCGCTGATTTTAGGGTCAGGGTAAATAAAACAATCAAACTTCCGCTTTCTGGCGGTGGAGGAATATCTAAACCTCTAGACCAGCGGGTTTCAAAGTGTGAGGCAGGTCTCCCTGGGGGGCGCCAGAGCTCTCAAGGAGAGGTGTGGGAGGAGAAGAAAAAAACAAAACAACAATTCGTTAACAACTTACATCTAAACTAGCGTAATTACATGAGAGAAATGGATTGATTCATAACAAACACAGTGAGAGTGGAGAAAGAATCTGATGCAAGAAAACAGAAGAACAGAATGACATCTCCAAAAAGGCTGTAAAAGTGCTCCACCGCTTTACCTTCACAGACCTGTGTGAATGCAGCTTTTCTGCACTGACCATGAGTTAAAGCAAGGAAGCCTACTGCTCAAGAGTACAGGCACAGGATGATTCATGTTTGCTCCTGTCTGCATGGCATCCCAGCATCAGCAGCTTTTTCACATAGACACAGAATCTCTTTCTATAGACTGTTGGCAGTTTCAGACTTTGAAACCCCCTACTCTAGACAATGTCTATATCTTAGTTGTTACAGATTTAAATCATCAGCTGTCATGTGGGCTGAGAGCTATTTGTCCTCCAGGTCACAGAGAGTATTCTTTAATGGTACTCTTTCAGGCAGAAGGGGGCTGGACTGTGGCGTCCCCCAGGGGAGCTGCCTTGGGCCACTCTTATCTTTGATATTTACGAATGATCTTCCATTTGTAACTGATAAGGGTAATTTGACCATGTGTGCTGATAATTGTATTCTGTACTATGCTTCACCCTCATGTTCAGACTAAAACCATGTCCTGTCTCATGGGCTTGACATCATTCATAAATGGATAGAAACAAACTAACTTATTCTTTACTCCATCATCACTGCTTTATCAAACCATCCGTTCTCTGATTCTGTGTCATCTGGATTATTTTTTTAAACCGTTTTTTTATTGATTCACAGTTCCAGTAAACAATACATCTGGAGAGAGTTACTTTTTCATTTTTCTCCATACCCCAACACCCACCCCACCCAGCCCAAAGACCTTTACACCAGTGTATCAACAGGTTAATGCAACCAAATCAATTTAAATAATAGTAAGTACTTGTAAAAAAAAAAAAAAAAAAAAAAAAAAACATGAGTAGATAAATACACACAGTTAAATAATAAGTTAAAATAAATACATAAATAAATAAATAAAATACATTTAAGGGGGGTGGGGGGGGGGTGTCACATAGGTTGTTTGTTTGCTGCTGGCGTCTCTGCATGTTCAGCAGATCAGCCCACTGTTCTTGAACCAGTCAGAGTGTAGGGGGTCATATCTAGGGGACCAGTGGACCGGGCAAGGTGTAAGCGTAGAATCATGGAGACATTTCAGTAGAAGGGAGTTTATTGACATAATCAAGTAGTGGTTTCCAGTGTAAATAAAACTTTTTGGGACGCCCTCTAAGGCTGAATTTGATTTTCTCCAGCTTCAGTAGAAATAATAGGTCATGTAGCCAGGATTTAAAGGAAGGTGGCAGGGAGGATTTCCATAACAGAAGAATTTTTCTACGTGCAATCAAGGATGCAAAAGCTATAGCATTGTCCTGCATAGATGTGGTTACAAGTTCATCAGGAGGCACTCGAAAAATAACTATCTGTGGTGAAGGACTAACAGATATACCTAGGATGTCAGAAATATATTTTAAAAATGATTGCCAATAGTTTGACAATTTAGAGCATGTCCAGAACATGTGCGTCAGATTGCAGGGCATCTGGGAGCATCTGTCACAGGCTTGAGTAGTTCTGTCTGGATAAAGTTTGGAGAGTTTGTCTCTGCTATAGTGCAGTCTAAAGAGTACTTTTAATTGGATAACAGAAAGTCTGACACAACTAGAGGAGGAGTTTATATCTTCCAGCACTTTTTTCCATAAAGCTTTAGAAATGCTTATTTGGAGTTCGGTTTCCCAGTCGGCCCTGATCTTATTTACAGCTGAGTCATTTGTTGGTGATAAGAGATTATAGAGATATGAGACATTGCCCTTAGGCAAAGATTTAGTCTGGAGCACCAAGTCCATACCACTGAGGGTGGAGCCTGGGGGAACTGAGGAGAGTAGGTTCTTGCAAAGTCGCAAAGTTGGAAGAAGCGTAAAAAGTCTGTATAACCTAGACCGAAGGCTGAGCATAGTTGGTTGAAACTAGCGAACAGTCCGTCTATGTACAAGTCTCCCAGGCATCTCAGGCCTTTATTTTCCAGAGCTGCAAAGCATGAGTCAATCTTGGCTGGTACAAATAAATGATTGTTACAGAGGGGTGTAGTTTGGGGAAGGGAGAGCCATCCAAACCGCCTCCTGATTTGAGCCCATGTTTTTAATGTGTTAGTTACAATGGGGTCAGATGTGAAATTTGCGAGAGAGAGGGGGAGGGTGCTACATACTAGTGCCTGGAGGGATGTGGAACATGAGTTCGCCTCTAACTGGCACCAACTATGTTGAGGTGAGGTGATCCAGAGTAAAATCTTTTGTACATTAGCCACCCAATAATACCCAAGGAGGTTGGGCAATCCGAGGCCACCCAATGATCTGTTCCTCTGGAGTAAGGATTTATTTGCCCTGGCCTGTTTACCTGCCCCAGAAGAACATTGATATGATGCTGTTGATAAAATTGAAAAATGATCGAGGAACATAAATTGGTAGGCATTGAAAGAGGTAGAGGTACCTTGGTAAGGTATTCATCTTTACTGTTTGCACTCTACCCACTAGGGATAGTGGTAAACGGTTCCATTTTTGAAGATCTTGTTTGACTGTTGCCGTCAGTACTGAGAAGTTTTGTTCCTTGAGTGTGCGCATGGATCGTGTAACCATTATTCAAAGGTATTTTATGCCCACCTCGGCAGTCTTGAAAGGTATGAGGTGTGTTGGAATTTCAGTAGCCAATTGATTTATTGGGAGACACTCACTTTTGGAGACATTCAATTTATACCCGGAGAATATGCTAAAAGAGTCCAGGAGTGAGAGAATAGGTGGAAGGCTCGACAAGGGATCGCTTACATACAGAAGTAGGTCGTCGGCGTACAACGAAACCCGATGTTCCTCTCCATGTCTCCATACTCCTTTGAATCCTCCTTCTAATTTTAATGCTATGGACAACAAGTCATCTGGATTATTGCTCGGTAGTTTGGTCATCTGCCTTTAAAGAGACAAACACGATCAGACACCACTGACCACATGATGAGTTTCAAGTTTTA
>JAQLOL010014267.1:0-11963 GCA_029783665.1 Naso thynnoides
AGTGGAAAATACGGATCAAAGTCAGAAGATTCAAACTTTCTGGGGAAATATGTTTATGTCTTTGTAGAAATAAAAAAAGAAAGAAAAATAAGTCATCTTATTCTTAAATATATATGTATCCAAACAGCCCCAATACTTAGAGAAAAAAAAAACTGCCTTTCAAATGCAAAAAAACCTCCAGAATAATTGTGTCTTTTAATTGGCCACAATAGCCATCATATTTTTGGAAAGAAAATAAAATGAAAAGAGCAACAAAAATCAGAGTTGTGCTGAAGGAAAGCAGTCGACAATTTAGCCCAGAAGAAATGCAGGAGCTAAATCTGAAAATTAAACTTAATTGTATTTCTCCGTCAAACAGACTGACAGCATCCTGCGGCAGGAAATTGCTGGCACTGAGATTGAATGCACGCACTTTCTCACACACACACACACACACACACACACACCTTACCAAGCGTGAGAGGAAGCTGGGTGGCATAATGTCACTGTGGCACAGCAGACAGAATAAAGGTGGCATCATGAAAAAATAGTTCAAGTTATTCAAGTTAGTTCAAACCACACTGATGTATGTAGTGCATATTGTGTATAATACATGTGGACTGAATGGAAGTAATAACAAGGAGTTAAAAAGTGCTGATTTTCTGCTTTACTATCAGAGTATTTATTATTATAAATTTAAACTTATTGCAATCATGTGGTAAACGTTACCATTTTATATAAAAAACCTTTTCCAATAACCTTTGGTCCATTGAAATTGGCTGTCAAATGTCGTTCGACATAGTTTACTTTATATATCCAACCCATTAATTTAAGCTGTGAGTTTGACTTCCAAAATCATTATTGAAATTCAGACTAAATTTTTTGGGAGTACACAGCCACAATACTGAATCGTGCCAATGTCCAAATACATGTGGACCTAACTGTGTGTACTCTCACCTCATTAATATGTTTGTGAGACGCTGGCTTTGGATGTGCGATTAAATCTTTTTTTCCCACTCCTAGTCCTCTCAGGCGACAATCTGCTGGACTTCATACGAATCCTGGTCTCTTCTGAGGCCTGTGACATGGTCCGCTAGAGGCAAGCAGAACCCAAACGCTGCAGTTCCTCCAATGACAGCTTGAGGCTGCTCCAAAAAGCGAGTCAGTTCCCATAGGAGCCCGTGTTACAATGGTAAACTTCACACCTGAAATAAACATGTTTAAAGCCTGGTTCAAAAAAACGGCTTTGGTCTTTATAGCTTTTACCCTTCCATGATAACTGTCTGTGGGGTGAATTTTTATGTAAGACATCTGTTTATTTACACTAAAGCCTACAGTTATGCATTATTGATTTGAGTGACAGCTAGTCGGGAGCTGTCCGTCTAGGTGTCGTCTCTGCTAGCTGGCTAATGCGCCTAACTTTACCCCCCAGCTGTGTTTGTTCCTTTAGGAGAATTTTTCATGTAAACATTGGGCTGATAACATGGACTGCTGTGGGGTTAATTCCAAGAAACCTTTCTCCAGTTTTTTCTGTGAGGGAAATTCTATTATTTAATGATTTTGTTAGCAACGTTAGCACTAATTAGCAAGTATCTGTGTGGGCCTGCCATACCTCGTCTGTTAGTGGAGCTCGTTAACTGTCCTGCTAATAAATTATCCTTGTTAGTTATTAAACAAGCACACACTGAAGTCCACACATAACAAATGGGTGTTAATTTATTACATTTATTATATATATTTTTTAATCATGCTGATAAAGGGTTTCAACACAGTGGATCAATGTAAGGTTGAAAAATAAAGGTCCACCACGTTAATAAGCTAGGGCCACATTTGGATGAGAGCAGCCCTACTAAAGACGGGAGAGTCTTTTCTTTGCATTAAAAAAACAAAACAAAACAAAAAACTGCGTTAACAAAAACACCAGAAGTGCTGCGCGTGTGTGCCAGGCCGGTAGTCGGCTGTGTAAGTTTGTAATGACATACCATGGGAGCAGCTTAAACTTGTTTACTTCCTGTTGCTGCTAAACCCTAAGCAGCCTCAAATGAAAGTTCAGCTGTAGATTGACCTCTTAATGCCACGAACACAACACTCAATTTGCCTCAGTTGACTTTTGTCATGTTCAAATTGCTTTCGGTGCACTGTGTAGTGTTAAACTGGAGTTTGGTGGAGGCTAGAGGGGAATGCATTTAAATGCGCTAGCATTAGCATAGTCACTGCTGTTACAGGTTTTGTGGTTTGCCAGTTTCCACAGCCGGAAAGAAGGTGCGGTCCATGTAAAAGGAAGGCCGAACTGCAAAAAAACGTTTTGTTTGATGTGAAAACCTGCACCGTCTAAACAAGGTCTAAGACTAACATCAAACTTGCCATAAAGCCCAGCACAGTGGCCAACTGCCTTCAATTACAACAAACTTCCAAATAATCTCATGTTATCAGAGTGAATGGTCGGGGAGAAAAGTGGCTGCATTCATGTTTGTAGAGTTCAGGGAAAAGACTTTTCAAGCCGAGCGGTGCTTGGTGCGTACAGCCAAGCCGAGGAAAGCGCTCATTGACGTGGGCGGTTGCTGTTTGCATGCCGGTCATGTCTCGCTTTTGTCTCATGCTTCTTAGTTTTGTGATGCTGAAGGAAAGATAAATGCCAATATGCTGTAATGATGTTTACTCCACAGATTGAAGTATTTTGCTTCCGGACATTCACGTTTTGCCTGATTATGAGGTTGTATTATTCCAAATACTGTGTATTAATGACACATCTTTCGATTATTTTCAAGTGTTTGTGAGTCTTATAAAACATACTGCAAGTTAGAGTAAAACCAGGACTAATGCAGAACATCAACACAACACAGAGAAACAACACATCTAAGAACTGTCTGGTCAGTGAGAAGCGATATATGTCGTTTGAATTGATTGTCCTTTCAATTTACAACCAGACTCACATTTCAATTTCAACATTTTCAGGAGGTGATATAGACAAAAGGAGTATAAATATAAATAGAGATTATTAGCAAAGTGAGTTTATCATAGAAGACGGGGGTTCTCAAACTTAGTATTCAAAGGTCTGAATCTCATTTTTACTCAGTGTCAGAGGTCCAGAGTGGGAACGATCGGTGATAAGCAAACGTCTTACTAAACTTGCTTAGAAGTTTAAAGTCATTTGTAAGCAAACAGCATTTGTGACTCGTAGCGGCAGATTTAAGCAGTTGTACTTACTGACTTGAATTTACAGTCGAAAATATCAAAGGAAAAAATTTAATTTGTAAGAAAAATATTCTACGAGTTGCATCTTTCATTGCATGAATTCACATACTAATTTGCAGGCGTGCCAATTCTGTCCATGACTTAACATTATTTGACTCATGTGCATAAATGTATCTTGCCCCATATTAACTGCAAAAACTGTGGCAAAAAGTTAAGTTTCATAATTTGTGATTCGTAGAACAGGATTACGTATTTGAGAAGGTGTAGCTGTACTTTTGTGTTTGTGGGAGAGGGGAAAAAATCTACAAGTTTACAACCCCGAAAGCATTTTTCTCTGTGAATTCAAATGAACTGATATGGTGTGTAACTATTTTCTACAACTACAAATTCTACAGTCACAGTTGCTCACTTGTTAGGCACCAAATTTACCTTTATAGAATCTGCCAACATGAAGAGTTTTATCCCCCATTTTGTTGGTTTGTTGTATTTTTGAAGCCTGTTTTAGCCTTTGTTGCAACCACCCACTCATCTATTGCCAGCTCCCTCCTTGGGTGGTGTGATGCTTTACAGGCAGCAGGTATATGGTCTAAGAGTGGCCGAATACAGAACACTTTGTCATGCTCAGGCCCGCCTTCCTCCTGTCATTCTCCTGGTCCTTCTCCACATCAGTCAAGCGCAGGTTCCATGCCGGTGACTACAAATGGGTCCAAGTCATGACGGTTCCTGGAAATGGCACAGACACAATGTTGTCCCGCCTCCAATAGTCTTTCACATTTGGCAGCTTCACCAGCCACGTATACAGCACCAGGCACAAAAACCTGTGCTCCACATCATCATCATCGCCAAGTATAACTTTTCTCAGCTGTGTGGCGTGCAGCACACGTATATTGGTGTTGCAGCACATAGTTCTTTGACCACTGCCGGAGAAAAAAACAGCTGAAACAGGTTGAGGGAAGAGTGCTCTACTATGGTGTCCACCTGTAACAGTAATGGTAATATTATTATTAATAATAATAATAATCATGAAGAACTTTATGTTAAGAGCACCTTTATACCTTTACCTTTTTATATCACCCACACACTCCAGTCAGAAGACAGACTGCTCTTCTCTTATGTTACCTCTTCTTTTTTCTCCTTTTCAGCCTCTTCCAAAGTGTCCAACCTGATGCTGAATCAACTACCTGAGAGATTTTTATTGTCTGCTTTTAATTCATGGTCAAAAACAATCTATTTTTGAACAAAGACATATGGACTATGTTCTCTAAGCTCTGCTAAGCAATATCCAGTAATGTTGCGCCCTCCAGTAATAGTGCATCTGGTCTATTGACGTGTGTGGCTTTTTTTCTGTTTGCTTACATAAACTACGTCAGTAAGGAAAAACTTCTGGGTTCAGAGATCATGTGGCTCGTTTTTATGAGACACACACACACACTCAGAAGTCCATATTGAGTGTGATGGCTCCTGCTGGTCTGTGTGGGACGTTACTACTGTATCTCTCTGCTTGAGGTGAACGCTTGGGCAGAGCTGATTGCAGTCCAATCTGGATCACCTGGGCCCAGTGCTCGGGCAGGTATAAAAAGAGGATATGAGCTGCCGTCCTGCTCTCTCTCATCACCCCCACCAGTGCCAGCACCTTTGTTTTTTTGTTTTGCTTTACCCCACAAACACCCACCCCGCGCTACGTTTTTCTATACTGTTTCAAAAAATATCTGTGGTTAATTTTGGCACCGTTTGTCTGTTCCCGCTTCTTTGTCATGGCCTAAACCAAATAATGACATGAGGGTTAACTGAATTGCTTAAAATTGTCCGTTGTCTTAATAAAATAACTAAAAAAAACTGTCAACAAGTTCTGCAAATCTAAACAAAATGTAGTTAAATATTACCACCGGATTTAAAGCATGCAAAACAATTTTGACGTTTTGTGGTAAAATCTCAACACACACACACAAAAAAGTAAATAAATTATATATATATCCTTAATGTAAATCCGTATTTTAAGTTTGGTTGTATAGTTTAATGTTGACTTTTTGCAAGTAACATATGCCAATGATGTTGACACGATCACACAACCGGAGACTCCAACCTGAGACGGCCAAGCCGGACTAAACCAGCGTTAGCCCAGAGTTTGTTTTGCTTCGTTTGTCGTGCAGCAGCAGTCACTCTCTTCTTCTTCTGCTCTTCAACAAGGTGCAACATGGCAGCCTCCGTGAAGAGAGCCCCTGCTCCCTATGTAGATACAAAAGGTTAATTCTAAGGTTACAAAAGCAAACTGTTATTTTCAAGTGATTATACACCAGTTAAAACATATGAATATTATGTCCAGTTTCAACCAAGTCTGTCCTGCCAAATGCCATTAAATATTACACACTGTGCCCTTATTTTTTACATCATTGTATTCATTTGCAGCAAAGTTGCTGCTATTAATCCTCTCGCCATATTTCTCTCTTATAACAGTATCACTTCAAAGGGAACACAGAGCCTTCCGTAGCTGTCTATGCCTCTTTTTCTGTGAAAACTGCAGGTGAGATGGTTGAGAGTAACTCAGCAGGCCTGAGGCTACCTCTATTTTTCACTGAAGCAGAGAGCTGATAGAACTGCTGCAGAAGAAGTCTGCATCAACAGCATGATGGCCCTTAGGCAGGAAGTAGCAGAGCTGGTGCAGAGAGGTGTGGAAAAGTTCGCTTTAATTAAACACTGTAAGATAATATTACAAATACATAAGAAAGCTGTCAGTCTTACACACCATCAGGCATACTTGATATATGGTAAGAGGCCTGATGGGAAGGTCAGTAATCCATAACTAACCACAGAACAACTTTTTGTACTCTTATTGTCATTTAGTCTGATTTATTTTAATATTTATTAATTGTATTCAATGAAAGTCCTGCAACAACCTTTAAAGAAAATGTTCATAAGTTTGGAAAATAAACTTTTATTTTATTTCAAAAGTAATTTGAAGGCCTCATATCAATCTATATATCTTACGGGTCAAATACGTGCTGGAGTCAAAATGTATTTAGTCTGACTTAGCACAAAGACTCAGGAAAGAAAGGCATCAGGAAAAAAAGGTTTGCACATAGGGCCAGAACAGCGACAGTAAATGTTGGCACTGAAAATAAAATGTGTCATTGAAAACAAAACCTGAACTGAAAAACTTCCACTGGCATTGAAACATTTCTGTTTACAAAAAGTTGTATTGGCACCGAAGAAAGTTGCACAGAAAATGACATACAGTCATGAAAAAAGTAACAATCTTACAATCCTATTTTGTTTCATTTTGATATTAAAAAAAAAAGGAGGTGGTTTTCACTGTCAATCTTTATTTTATTTCTTTATAATTGTTTTTTATGAGTTTTTTTTTTTTTTTAAACAATGTCTTTAATCAGTCGCATGGTTTCCGTTGGCGTGGAGAGGAAGGTTCAAAAGGCAGGACAATCAGTGGTCTAATTTGCATATAATTTGCATAATACCTCCCTCCTTAAACAACCCACATTGTCCATGCCTCAGCGTAGGAGCACTGGACTTCAGATGGCTTAAACTATTCCGCTTAAATCAAGAACGTTTCTCTCTGTCGTTGATTCTTTACACAGAGCCATGCTGGGTCCAAGTTAACTTTTAAAAGGAATTCTGATTTGGCAGAGGTCTTTTGAAACAACTGTGACACAGTAATGCCACACATGTTTGAGGATGGCGACACATACCCTTTGAGGAATGACACGATGAAGCAGTATCTGTTCGGGCAGATGGACAACACTCACAGGGCGTTAAACTTCTGCCTCTCCAGGGCACGAAGAGTGGTAGAGAGTGTGTTTGGCCTTCTTGCAAACAGGCTCAGTGTTATCACCATATGCTTGAAGCCAGCAAATGCGGTGAAGATTACCGTGGCCTCTCTGTGCATCCATATCTTCCTCTGTGAGTGCAAGTCACACGCATATACACCTCGAAGCTTTGCAGACTGGAAGAAGCGGACCACAGAGTAGTCGATGGAGCCTGGAGGAACCAAGAAAGGTGGGCCCTGCACCATCTGGAAATCACTGAGGGGGGCGCAACCCGTCAGTCACAGCAAAGATGTTAACAGTCGAGGTTATTACTTTGTCTTACCAGTGGGTTGCATTCCCTGGCAGGAGAATCACATTTAGAAATGCAGCAACGTCGGTCAGTAAAATGTCTGTGCTAACTGCAAAGAAAGTATGCAGTAATCAAAGAGCTGCTCATTGACCTGACTAAAATGCTGTGCCACACATTTCTGTTTACTGCTGTGTTTTTGTTTTGTTGCGTCATCTTCTATGTTAAACTACTGACCGAAAAAATGTGATTGTGATGTGCTCACTTACAATGCTTTGTGCCAGTTTACATCGGCCTTACTATTAAAATGTTATTTTGATTGTCTGGAGTAGAGAGAATTTTAATTACTTAACCCCTCTGGGTTTCTTGTCTTACTTGCAAATGTGTAATATGATGGATTATGAGTATTGTGTTGTTTTTTTTTGTGTGTGTGCTACAAACACACACACACACACACACACTCACACACAAAGCCCCCACACACCTGAATCGCATGTCGAAGCCTGATAATGAACCATTAATTTGAGTCAGGTGTAAAAACATGCAAGACAGCGTGTGTCAGGTGTTGAATCAAATGGGTGATAAATCACAATATGGTTATTAACATGGAACACAAATATGATACTATGGGCTCTATTTCCGTGAATCAAGTGCAGCGTAGGTGTAGCTGCGCTAGACGCCGCAAGTAGGTGTGGCCAAATCTTTTTGGGCAATTTGGTGAACCAGGCGCAAGGCCCAGCAGAGAAACAGAAGGGATGCGCGTGTGTGATCACAGCCGACTTCAATCATGGCCAATCAAATCAGCTCCTCTCATCAACGACAACGTCCACATGGCTGAAGAGGCAGCAGACCGGATATGCCTGCCAAACTTTACACAAGAGGAAACTGATGTCCTTGTCCAGGAGCTTCAGGCTCTTAATGGGAATTTATTTACAATACGGTGATGAAGAGGAATGTGCTGGTTACGTCACTGATGTTGTTAGAAGCAGAAACATTCCAGAGCAGTTTAGGTGCTTCCGCAAACTTCACAGGTAACGTAGGTCTGTTTTCACACAGCAACGGCGAACACGCACATAACAGCTCGCGCAGGTAAAAATCCACAAACCTCACAGAACACAAGAGACAAGCCTTGTTTGTTTTTACAGCTCTTCACGGTTGAATCCAGACGAGAGACTGTGTACGTGTTCATCTGTTCCAGGCTGATTTTTGATTTTAAAATGGTTTATAATCAATGAGTAGCCATGTGCCCTGCTGATGAAGGAATGACACGTCAAAGCTGAACTGTTTTGTTGTGATCCGAGCATGTTCAGAATTTCTTTTTTAGATTTTTTTTTGGGGGGGGTGCATTTTGTGCCTTTATTTCTTGGATAGGACAGCTGAAGAGTGGACAGGAAACAGGGCAGAGAGAAAGGGAATGACATGCAGCAAAGGGCCACAGGTGGAATCAAACTCGTGGCCGCTGCAGCGGTCTGTATATGGGGTGCCTGCTCTGCCACCTGAGCCACTGGACGCCCCAGCATGTTTAGAATTATGAAAAGATGTGGATTAAATAATTTCCAAAATTCACAAGTTAATTTTATCTAATGAAAGTTTCTGCTTCAACCCATATTGTTGACGTTTTCCCTTAAAAACTGACATTTTTACTGCAGTCGCAAAGCGCATTCCTCTCCCAGTCTGATGGATTGAAGGAGACAAGAGAAATGATGTTATAGCAAACGGGCGAAAAGTTTAATTGAACATGGATGGCTGCTGCATCATGATGCGCAGCAACTGCCTGATTCACATCCAATTCAATAGAAAAGAGTCAATTTATTATTTTACATGATTAACTGAAATAGGACGTGTCATCCAATATTAACGTATTGATTATTCATGTAGCCTAATGAGACGCAGAGGACATCCATCAGAACCTGTCTGTGGGGTTTTCGACAGGTCTGCCATGTGCGCACCTGCCCAGATCCAACGAAATTGTTGTTAGACCGGCTGCATGTGGCTGCGCTGAACTCAGACATGGTCTGAGCTGACGTAATCTCAGTGCAACTTCTGACACAAAAATGACACTGAACCAGGTGGATTTTTATCGACACTCCCCCTGCTGCGCCGTCACACCCATCTTTGTGTAAGCCAGTTTACCAAATCTACAAGTATCACCTGCACCTGCACAGACTTGCAGTTAGCCTGCCGGGAGCCTGAAGTGATGGTGATGTGTTTGACATCTGGTGTGCACAATACAGTTTTGTGGGCTGTACTTAGACAATGAATAAATGCGGCTTGATAAAGTCCATGACGCTGAGGAGCCACCTTTGTCTTTGTGTCAGGGCTTTTGATCAGTTTCCACTCAGCTTGGACTTTATTAGCCTTACAAACTGTGTCCTGAGAGACAGGGCTTTAGTTTTCCCCTCCTCGACCAAAAACAATACAAATGAAAAAAAGGGAAATCTTCAGCACTCCTGACCAGGAAGTTTCAAAACGCATTTGTATTGAATTTGTCAGGTCATCATTTAAAATCCGTCCTCATTTAGAATAAACTTGGCATAAATTTGAATTCAGACAGATGGAAAACAACATCTGGCTGCAATTTGCAAATAATAAACTTGTGCATCATACCACTAAGGCTACAGTCTGCCTGCCAATGCCTTGTGAATGCAACTCAATAGAACACAGATTGTTCACCTGGCTGTTGAATCGCATTTGCTTTGGCTCTTCAGCTCTTCTCCTTGTCGACCGGATTATGATGAAGTATATGAGAGACATCAAAAGACACTGATGCTTGTTTCCACACTCCAGGTCTGTGATACTTTTGACTCCATGCCGGCTCTGTTGTTTCCATGTGGCATGTGCCATCGCGCCAATGTGCAGGTGGCCACCACGTATTCTAGACCCCTCCCCTTCACTATTCCATGTCTGCTCTCATTGGCTGTGCTTTGTATTTTGCACACCTGCAACTGGGCCAGATATTTGGCATGCTAGATATCCTGAAACTCTCCATCAAGCAGTTGGCAAGCTCATAACTGCGTCCTTGTACAGTTCACACATGCCAACCGTCATTCACAGGAATGCACTCTGGCTTACCTACGATATCCAAAAACTGTTGCAGGCAGTGGGTTTAGGGCTAACCTCCTGTAGTCTGAACTATCCTTAACATGACCACGATCCACTCAGCAGCAGAAGGTGGAATTGGGGAGAGAACAGACACTGGAGGAAGCTCAGCCAGAGAAGAGAAGAAACTGGTCAGCTGGATGTCATCATCCAGTACCAGACAGTTCATAGAGGGAAGAAGGAGTCTTTTGCCACCCTTAGCTAGAGTCACCAAGGAGGGGGTACAACGTGAAGACAGCACTAGCAGGGGCTGCATGCGATGCCAAGGGCTGCTAACTATGCACGTTCCCAAGGGAATGCTAGCAGGGAACAGAGGTTTGTCTGCTGCTGGATATGATCTTCAACGAGAAGTTCAATGGATCACAGTTCCGATTTCAGCCAGTGATCTCCACTGCTCCTTCAGTGGAGCTGCAAAATTAAACATTAAAGTGGCCCATGATATGGTCTTGAAAAATCTTGGAAGAAAATCAAATAGAGAAAATAACGCAGAAAGCTCTCTGAATCCTCTAAATGTATTTTTTCCATACACGCTGTCATATAGATATGTGTGGGAGTCTTTTAATTCAAGAAAATGAAGTGCAGCTCATGGGAAATCTGTTCAGACACCACACAAAAATGTCTACACGTATGTCCTGAAACATACCACTTGCCTAGCTTTCTGACTAAACATTTTTGAAATGTGCCATTTGTTTGAGATATCCAGTTTCTAAATGACATAACCTCAACCTTCCTTTTAGAGATAATGAAAACACAAGGACAGCCAAAACCTTCAACATGACGAGAAACATTAAAGGATGTTTGTTTTTTTGCATATTAAGCCCTAGGGTTCATCGCGATCATACACAGTGCTCCAAGCGTTATTATGACAGCTGGTGCCGTCCTGAGAGCTGGAGCTCGTTGCTGATGTCACTTCTACCTGAAAACAACGGAGCAGCATGTGCACTCGAGACAATCTGTCAAAAAAACAAAATAAACGATTGTTTTAAATGATGTGAAGCTCGCCAAATGTTTAGTGGTGTTCCTCTCATGTACCGTCACTAAAACACGAAGCTAAACACTGATACGTAACCCAGAAAAGTGGCGTGTGTGTGTGTGTGTGTGTGTGTGTGTGTGTGTGTGTGTGTTTCATCGGAAAGAGAGAGGGGAGATATTTGGAAAACATGGAAGACAGGGACAGGTGACAGACACTGATTGAAGGCTTCACTGACAAAAGATGAATGATGAGCAAATGCTGTCATGTATCTGTAAGTAGAACAGATAGAGTATCTCTTCTCTCAGTCTGTGTGTTTTGCTGTTTTTCCTTTGATTTGTTTAAGAAGTAATGGCAGGGGCTGAGGAGAATAAGACAGGAGATCAAGGACAGACAACACACATAGAAACACGAGTAAACACAGCGACATGACATTTACCTCATTACTTTGAATGAAAAATAAATCATTAATTGGGCTGCTGAAACACTAAGGGCCCTAGTTTCATAGACCGGGCGCAGTCTAGGGTGTGTCCAGGTGCATTTTACAAGTTTCGTGCACGGCGCTGTCCGGCGGAGCTCGGCGCAGGCACTCCACCTGTCCCTCCTACCGGCGCAAGTGGGAAGGACGGAGGAGAGAAGGCGTGAGTGAGAAAGG
>JAQLOL010014268.1:0-11959 GCA_029783665.1 Naso thynnoides
TCTCTCTCTCTCTCTCTCTCTCTCTCTCTCACACACACACACACACACACACACACACACACACACACACACACAAACTTTCTCTCTCTCTCTCTTTAAAGCCTTTAATCTGTGGTAGTGATCTATTGTTCAATCGTTATGTTCTTGTCCTCTCATTCTAATGTTTTCATACAAATTACTCACTGTTCCTTTCAGCTGCATGTTAAGAAGCTGTTTTGGTAAACTGTTGTGATATTGAACACCTACCTCACATACTTCATACATGCACATGATCTTAAACACAATCAGCAAGAAGGCAACATATTTTAAATATACAGTAGCTGCTGATTTTTACTACATAGGCTATATTTTGTCTTTACATACCCTAACAAGTGTTGTTTGTGTTAACTTTCTGACTTTAATAAAGCCAAGTAGATATTTTCAAACCCACAGTGTATATATGCATCCTTATGCATGATTTGAACAGAGCAAAATGTGTAATGTAAATTGGTGTTTATATTGTAGTGAAAAATATTTTGAGTTGATGTATGTTGATTGGAGAGTGATTCTAGCACCTGCAGTGCTGAAACTACTCTGGGGGCGGTGTTTTTATAGTGAGTTGAGTGTGCATGCCTGAGTTGTCCGCTCTTAACGCGCTCTTTTATGTGCTCACAGAGAGAGAGTCAGCAAAGAAAACAGCATTAATGGCAGAGTTTCTGGAATATACTGTTTTAAAAGGTAAGAACCAAATATATTTACTTGTGTCGGTAAAAAGAACGAACTGTTAGGTGTTAATGTCAAGTGGCATGAGACGCGACCTGCTAAGGTTATTAGTTTAACTTTACTGTTAAGCTAATGTGCTAACGTTAGCTATGTGACGCAGTTTTCAATGTTAGTCACTGAAGGAGCACATTTTTCTCAAAAGAGTAAATCAAATGTACGCCTGAATGAAATACAATAATACAATAGTAATACAATGTGTTTTGATGTAATTTAGCTGCCAAAAGTTAAGGTAAGTAGTTTGGCTACATGGAGATGTGTCCTTAATGAGATGTAAATTTTACGCTTCAGTCAAGCCAGCACTGAACAGATGTCAGTATTTTCACTCCATGGTGAATTAACTAACATCTTTACTGGCGCTAGTGTTAATCGTTAGCTATTTGACACAAGCCAAAATTTTTGTGAAGTTGTTGGAGGGAGAAGAAAAAAGCTAAGGCTGTGTTAAATGTGTTAACTTTGACAGCACTGAAATAAAGTCAATGATATGTCATTGTCGTTAATAAATGTAATTATATTCCTGACATCAAACAAGTCTGAGTGAAGTTTAGAAAGAAAGGTTCAGTATGGGATCTCCTCTGTCCTCGTGCTGCTGTTAGAGGAGCGGCTGGTTGTCTGTCTGCAGCAGTACAAGAGTTTGTGAGAATGTAGATTCGTGGAAAGCTAAGCTAAACGTTTAACAGCATACAGACAGCTTCCTTTCAAGGTAGTTTGTAACAACGAGCTGTTAGCTGCAGAGTAAGCATGCTGTGCTTGTGACTATTTAAAAACTGATCCACAGAGATTGTCTCCTCTGAAATATAAATGCACCTAATTAGATCGGTGAAACACAATACCGCTGTTTCACATTAAAAATCAGCCTTCCTCTGGCGTACACATGACATCAGGAGGGGAAGAGAAGCAAACCGGCGTTTAGGAACAAACCTGCTTCCTCAAACTCCTGCTTCTTCTCTCCGCTCGTGTTGAGTGTATCAGTTGCAGTGTTGTGGCTGGGAGGCGTGGACACATGCTGCGAGCAAACCCAAGGAGCTACGGAAAGACCCAAATACACCAACTGTGCTCACCAATTGTGCTTAGTCAGTCAGTCAGTCAGTCATGGGCGTAGCCATGTGTTGAGCAGCCAAAAACTGTACCTTTGTCAAATGACTGTTTGCTGCAGAGTAGATAAAATGGGAAAAGACACCGTGGAGCAAGTTGTGGGAAAACTTGCTGACTCTTTTTCACTCCAGCTGGATGAATCCACAGATGTCAGTGGAAATGCACAACTTGTTCCTTTTGTGAGATATGTTGATACTGACAACATTTGTGAGCACATACTATTCTGCAAAAGTTTCGGGGGAAAACCAACGGGAGGGGACATTTTTAATGTTGTCAACAAGTTCTTCTGTGAAAACGGTCTGGCTGGAAATCCTGCAGTAGCATCTGCCGGATGCAACAGCATCAAAGATGGGCAGCGCGAGAGGACACATAGCGTGCACTAAAAAAGAAAACCCCCGATGTGAAGTACACTCACTGTGTCATACACAGGGAGGCGCTGGCGTCCAAAGAAATGAGTCCTGTGTTACATGATGTTTTGATCGACAGCATCAAAGTGATCAACTTCATTACGTAAAGGCCACGCCTGTTTTGCCACCTCTGTGAAAACAGCTGAACACACACACAACTACTGCTGCACACAGAAGTGTGCTGGCTCTCTCGAGGGAGAATACTCAACTGGCTGTTGGAATTATGATCCGAAGTGCACACCTTTCTGACAGAGCACAGATCACCACATGCCACCTTGTTCTAGGACATAGACTGGCTTGCAAAGCTATGCTATCTGGCAGATATATTCAGCAAACTGAATGAACTGAATATGTCTCTGCAGGGCAAGGACACCAGCATTTTAAACCTGTATGACAAAGTGGTTGGCTTCCCAAAGAAAGCAGAGCTGTGGTTAAGGGGCTGTGCTCAGATGGAATTCACCTGCTTTCCTCAGGTGGATGCTTTTCTCTCTCGTGAGGATGTGGAGAAGCCAGCTGTCCCATTATGATGAGAATCATAATGGGACATTTGGCCAACTTGATTCAAGATTGTCATTTCTACATTCCTGACATGGAGGAGAAATCTGCACAGCTGGATTGGGTGAGAAACCTATTTCCTTTGTCCAAAGCAAAGAGAAGCAAGCTACCCGCCACTCATCAGGAAAAATTCTTGTAAGTGTCATCTGACCGTGGCCTACAGATGAAGTTTGCCACATCCACACTCACACAGTTTTGGGTGTGTGTGAAGCAGGAGCACCCTGAGCTGGGACAGAAAGCTTTGGAGCAGCTACTTCCCTTCGCCTCCACGTATTTATGTGAGGTCTCCTTCTTTGCAGTGACTGTGATTGAAACAAAGCAAAGAAACAGACTGTGCCTGAAGAAGAGCCTGATCACAGCAGTTGCCTCCCTGCCACCAAGAATGACAGAGATCCACAGTGAAGCACAAGCCCCTGTTTCTAAGTAAAATGTAAGTGCAAAAAGACTTAGTTCGGTGCAACAGTGCAATCCTCAGTGTTGACAATTTGTAACTTTAAGATGTCTGTCATCTTTTTAATCCTTACAGAAGGCATGTTTTTTTGTCTCTCTCTGTAGTTTTCGACATGAAAAAAAAAGTCTGCAATTTACAGGAGTAGTTGTAAAATTTACTTGCACATTCTCAAAAAATGGTTGCAAAATGCGACTATTTGGTTGCAGTCTGGAGCCCTGATATGCTATTCATTATCCTAGCAAACTGAGTTGTACACTGAACTTTCTTTTCTCAAGTGTGAGGAGATGGTGGAAAATGCCTTGCTCAGGAAACCTGGAGCTGTTCTTGAAGAATACAAAGCAGAAAAGTCACTGACACATTGCACTCGTAGACAGCTTGTCAACATATTGGCTAGCCGTATGACTGAGATGCATGAGTAAGTGCTTCTTTGATAAACTGTTAAATACTGTAAGGGTTTGTATCTAGAAGGAATATAGTCTGTGTATCATTTGTTCCTGGAAAAAAAAAAACTAAACTAAACTAAAAATGACACTTCATTTTTTGTTTATGAATGTGGTACAAAATAAACATATGATACTTTGTTTTTTGAACTTCTAATTGAATGCTCATTTCAAAAATAGAACATAAGGGCCAAATCTGATTTTCATATTTAATTTCTCCGCTTTGCTCTGTGCTTATTTTTGTGTTGAGGCTGTCAGATTGAGAGGTCATTTCAAAATCAGGCTACATAGGAACATATAGAATATTATTATGACCTTACCCTCTAATTATGAAAAATGCTGCTGCAAATCAATCAGAAAATTGTCACAGAGGTACTTGGGGACATGTAGAACAAAAATCTGGTGGAGTTTTCTAATAAAATTGTGGTTATAATTTTTAAAATCTGCTTATAACAATACTGTTGGGTTTGATGCCCCTTCAGTCATTCAGATGCATTACGTTTGTGGGTGAGGTTGACGTGCACACGATTGTTGCCCACTTTTAATAACAGGGATCGCTAATTCTGTGTTTTTGTCTTTTACTGGCAGGTCTGTAAAATAAATAGACAATGCATTAAGTAAATAAAAAAATAAATGCTTCTGCCATCTGCGCAGTCTGTCAGTGCATTACGTTCCAAAAAAGTGCTGCATTTACAGCATCTGCGCTCACTTTGGGTATCTCCCCCTTGTGGTGTAAATGAGGAACTATATGGATGTATCAAGACGAATTACACTTAATGTAAAAAAGTGACTTCAGATTGACTTGCAGGTCACAGAAGTCAGATAAATTAAAATGTTATCAAACATTATAGAATGTTGAACATGTTTTAAAATGTTTTGTTTTTCAATGTGAGCTTACAATCAAAAGTCGGAAAAAACAAATGTTATTTTTTTCTTACATTCATAAAAAAGGAATTCCCCCCCCCCCCCTTTATTCCTTTTTCAAATTTTGCATTTTTAAATGAATATCAAATGAACTAATGATACAAAGACTGAATATGATGAACTTTAAGAATGCACGCCATCGATTTAACATAAATGGGATCCTGTAATCATTAGTAGGACATTGGGATTTTTTGTTTGTGTTTTTGCTCTGAAGGAGGATTCCTTCCTGCAAGCAGAAGGAAAAGTATGCACTGGGAATCATAAAAGCTGTTACACACTGGGGGTGTAATGAATAAATGACACGAAAATACTAATTGTTCGAGTGCGAAATGTTCGGATCAAAATCATTCCCAGTGATGCAGTGGTCAAAATGGTGCACTATCACAAGGTATATCTGTCTTCTCTGTCAAAATTCATTAAGCTAGTTTTTCGGTTAAATTAACTTCAATCCATTCATTCCATTCATTTGTGAGACACAAGTTAAGCACACTTCCTTGTAAAATGGGCAAGATCTATAACATTTGTGTGAGCAGCAAATACTACTGTTTAGGTATGAATCTGAACTATTAATTCAACGTGTTGTTGTCATTGTTCTATTTGTCAGACATCCTGCAGCATTGATGAGCACCTGCGAGAAAGAGAGAGTAAACAACCTTACATCTTTGCTGTTGGCCGAACCCAGAACAGAATTGATTCTTTCTACATCGTCATGGACAAACAGCTCATCCCTTGCCAAGCCACAATCTCAGTAGGTGCTTTTGATGAACTGTTCGAATCTCACTATGTGTTCAACCCGCCCTATGATTAGTCCCTGGTCCAGCTCTAACCCTTTGTGCAGACAACAGTCTACAACACTGATGTTGCAACAACAGAGGAATCTCCAAGAGTTTGTGAGTTTCGGGCAAAACTCTTCAGCTAGGTTTAAAAGTTGTTGAAATGTATTTTTTGACTAAAAATGCTAACCTGCAGCTCATACAATTCAAGATACTCCACAGAACTGGTTGTCACATGCATCTTCTGATGTGCTTGGACACATCATCAGTGATAGTACCAGGGGTCATTGGGGGTTTCAGATCTTTCAACCTCAGACCTCCTCACCCTGGTGCCTCCCACAGGAGTAATCAGTTCCTGGCCTGTGTCCTAGCAGCATTAGACCACAGCTTGTCCCTCATGATCCACAGCCATCGAGAAGGCTTGTCTTTTCTGAGCTCCAGTGATGCCCAGGAGGCTGTAGGCCTTGCACAAAGACTTTCCTGCAAAGCCCCTCCCTCCCACTTTGATGGGCATGGACCGAGCATGCCACCCCCATCTGCAGCAGTCCTCCACCAGTTCGGCGTGTTTCCCCCTTTTCCGCTTGTTGGCCTCCACTATTCTCTTCTCCCAAGGCACTGTCAGTTCCAGCATGACAACTTGTTTTGATGAGACCACCAGCACCATAACTGGTCTGAGAGTGGTCTCCACAATGATTTCAGGGAATCTGAGCTGTTTTTTCAGATCCACACTCATCTGCCAGTCATGTGCCGTCCCCAAGAGGCCCGCCTGGGTTTTTGGTCGAGGGTTTGGGTGTTCTCCTGCTCTCACGAATGTAATGCTGGGTCTTGCTCGTGAAAGGCGTTTGACCTGATTGATAGTGCTGCAGATGGACTCAGCAACTACCTTCAGCACCTGGTCATGGTGCCAACGGTAGCGGCCTTCCACTAGCACTTTAGGGCAGCTGCTGAGGATGTGCTCCAGTGTTCCTATTATATTCTGCTTCCTCAAGATGTTTATTCAATGCAGATTTTGTATCCAACTTGGATTTTAGATGCTTTATAAGTACACCACTTTCCAAGTTTTTTTTTCCTCCACGCAGTAATATGCCTAAACAAAAAAACAACAGCATCAAATAAAATAAAATAAAATAAAAATCAGCATTGATTAAACATCTTGAGGAAGCAGACATATAGTCTGCTTCGCTTAGTGATATGCTTAAATTTTTCGTCTGATCTGAGATCGCAGTCATAGTATCCACTTCTGCCTTCAGTGGTTTACATATAAAGCATCTAAATTCTGAGTTGGATTCTTTACGATCTATTATTATGAATACTTGGTTATCTTTCTTTCTTTTAGTTTATTTTACTTTTTTGTTTACTGTTATAAGAATGATTAAGGTGCTATTATTATTATTGTTATTATTATTATTATTGTTGTTGTTGTTATACTATTAACATTATCATCATCATCCTATCATTATTTTTATTAGTTTTATCATTATTGTTGTTTTTGTTGTCACTGTTATTATCATTAATTTTCCTATGTCTGCCCTCCTCCACCTGACTCAGATTTTCAGTGTTTTGTAATGACACAGAAAAATCAAGTTCTTGTTTTAGCATCTTGTCTTGTTTTTGGTGTTAATGTCACACTTATTTTACATTGTCGTATATTGTTTGTTTTTGCAAAATAAATAAATAAATAACATGTTGAAATGTTTAATTTGTAGGGCTGTTCATGTGGCCTGCCAGTCCTTGATTACACATTTAAGAACTGACCACATGCTAGCACCAGGTTTAAGTTAGCTGAAGCAAAAGATTGTTGTAGACGCCAGTTTCGAACAAATTCAGTTTTTTAAAAACATTTAAGTAATATTCCTAAGAAAGATGTTTGTGAAGATGTTGATGCAGCAGATGATGAGTCATGTCAGCTGATTTTCACAGTTTTGAAGTTTCTACAGAAGCTAGTGGAACAAGTGTCACTCTGAGCAGGATCAGGCCTTCATAGCAAAAAATACAAAAAACATCTGTGCTTGAATAACTGCTAAATTCCAAGGAAGCAGTATTGGAGGTAGTCTTGTTTCAACAATTGTTGGTGATTTAGAAGAACTTGTGACTGGACTCCACTTCCAAGTTAAGCATGAAATACTGTCTGTTGTGCCCCAAGATAATCCTTTAAGATCTACAGTAGAAGAGAGTTTTAAAACCCATTTGTTACCTTTAATACTGAAACTAAAAGAATTAAATACTTCAAAAATAAGTGGGGGATTGTGGAGCCCATTGAATTAATGTTAGGAGCTCGGTATGATACAAGACAAAATAAATAGGTACTTATGATCCAGTCCAGTAAAGGACACTTTTGTTTACGTTACACTTATGGGAACAATAAAATTTATGTGCTGCAGTGCTGTTATTTGTAAACTGCTTGGGGAACCTTGTGTATCACAAACCGACAGATATGAAGACTTTTGCGACAGAAGTTATTTTAGGACACATCCATTGTTCTCAAAGCAGACTACAAATCCAGTTGTTTTATGATGACTTCCAAACCGCTAACCCACTGGGTTCAAAACATGGTGTTCATAGAATAGGTGCTCTATTATTTTGTCCTGAGAAATCTGCCACCTAAGCTCAACTCTGCTGTAATGAACATTTGCTTGCTTGTACTGTTTCATACTTATGAAAAATATGGCTTTGATCTTATATTACAGCCTCTGATCAATGACATAAAAACACTGGAGACTGAGAGCCTCGATTTGCCTGTCTCTGCTGAAAAAGTCCATGGCACTGTATGTCAGATAACTGGGGACAACTTAGGGATGCATGCAATTTTGGGTTTCACAGTCTTTTAGTGGACGTTATTTCTGTCATTTGTGCTTAGTTTGAAAAGAAGATGCCCAGAACATTTTCAGCGAGGATGACCCCAAGATAATATTATGTGGAAAGGAACTATTGCAGGAACTGCCATGAGTTAAGTTTTAGACCCCCAGAAGTTACCTGTTTTTGGTTTAAAGAGAAATTCAACACTTAACAGCCTACAGTTCTTCCATGTTTGCCAAAACTTTTCTTTGGACATAATGCATGACATTCTTAAAGGGGATGCTCAGTATGACATAAAGTTACTGTTGGATATCTCAGAAATTTTTTTGTCAGAATCTGATGTCTTTTCTAGAATTTATGCTTCGATTATGTGTATTTGGAGCACAAAAATTATCCAACAAGGATAAACTTGGACAGTGGTGGCAATAATATAGGACTCAAGTCCGTCCAGACTCTTTGTCTCATAAGAAACCTCTCTTTGCTTTTTGGTGAAATCATGCTAGAAGGAAACCAAAACTGGGCTTTGCTGCTGCTTTTACTGCAGATAATCAACTTCATATTTTCTCCATCACTTACATTAGGCATGACTGTACACTTAAAACATCTAATAATGGAAGATCGTAAATTGTTCAAACAGTTGTATCCAGAGGGAAACAAGATTCCCAAACATCACTTTATGATACACTACCCGGCTTGCATAAGAAAAATAGGACCCCTAATACACATGCGGAGCTTTAGATTTGAGGCAAAACACAGGGTTTTCAAAACCACTCTTAAAAAATTTAAGAACATCACTAAATCACTTGCATAGAAAACAAACAAACAAACAAACAAAAAAACTGTCACATGTCAATAGGTTATCATTGGGAGACTTCACCTTTGAATCATATTGAGTATGGACCTTTGAAACAATTTCATGTCGACAATGAGGAAAGAGAGAGTGGTAATTGCCCAAGCTCTGCATTCTGTTGCACTAAAAGACATGTTCTCTAGCAACTGGGTAAAAATCAGTGGGACAGAGTACAAAGCAAGACTAATTGTTTGCAGTGAGATTGAACATGAACTGCCTGTGTTTTGCGGAATAAAAAATATACTTTTACATAACACTGTTATCCACTTCCTTGTGGACAAGCTTGTGGTTGGACATTTCACTGAGCATCTTCATGCCTAACAGGTATTTGAAAGTGTTGACAAAGATGTTTGAAAAGCAGACAGCCTTGTAATGTACAAGCCGTTTGATTTGCAGAGTGCTTATGGTAGAGATGAGAGCCTGTATATTGTACCTTTATTCTCTTTGTGAATGATCTGTTAACTTGTGCACAAACCTAATGGTGCTTCGAAGAGCTTCTTTCCCCCCAATAAAGAGTTAAATGATTTTTTTTTTTTATTTATTTATTTCCTGATAAATCTTGTGGGTCAATATGTTAAAACTTGAGAAAACAGGAGACACTGTTCATACACATTCTAGCCTTACAGGTAAAGAATTTGAAGGTTTGACAGAAAAAAAATATTCAAGGTGGGAGTGCAGAATATAAATTAATATTGTAGTAAACACTTGTAAAAAACACTTTAAGAAGTCATCCAACAATACTGTGAATGTTAGAAATTAACACTCTTGATGAAAAAGAATATCACAATTCAGTGTTAAAAACACATTTATCAATGTCAGAAATAAACACTACCGTTTGAAGCATCTGACCACTAGTATCACTTTGAAGTGCTTTAATGTGAATGAGCACTAGGTGTATATGTTTGCTTGTTACTTGGAAGACCTTTAACGATCGTCTGTATAAGCATACAATGATAATCCTAATAGCAAGTTATTTGGTTTCCAGAATTGACCAATTTAAAGGAGAAGTTTGGTTTTTGGCACATTAAGCCTTGTAACAACGATATTTACTATCACATACAATTATTTAAAGCATTATTATGACAAACGGTGCAGTCTTGCAAACGCGAGCTCATTACTGAGCAAAACAGAGGAGCTGGGGCTTTGAAAGTGCTTTGACAATCTATTAAAAACAAGATAAGCACTCGTTCTAAAAGATGAGAAACTCACTGAATGATAGTGGTGTCCTCTTTTGTTGTTTTCAGCTACCAGTGACATCAGCAATGAGCTTGAATTCTCAGGACTGCACCAGTCATCAATATGTCACTATTTACAATTTTATGTGATTGTAATGAACCTTATAACAGGGCTTTGTGTGCAAAAAACTGAACTTCTCCTTTAACGAAAATCCCCGCTCAGCCATTATTCATCAGCAGTGAAGATTCCTGCTGATCATCAAACCACATGGATTATTTATTACTCTAAATACTGAATGGAGCAGACGGCAGATGGTATTCTCAAAGATCACTAGGATTTGCAGTAGATGAAGATGCCAGAGCAGGCTGGTTTCCCCTCCTTTACCTCATGTCCTTCCTCTGATCCCTGTAGTCCTCCCCTCTTTTTCTCCCTTTACTCCAAGGGATGGTTAACAGAGGAGTCTTCCTTACAAGTGCTATACGCAAATTTTTAGCGCCAATTATTGTACAATACTGATACAGAGGTCGAATTAGTACACTATGTATTAATACCATGCTATGAAGTACAATAGTGTATAGTACCATAATGAATGTGGACTCAAAGACATGAAACCGTTCCCTTACTGAGAGCTGAACTTAGGCCTCCTGCGTAAAAAAAGTAACTGTAACCTCTTGACATGACCCATCAATTAAAATAGGGTGGTATGTTTTAAAGCAAAACCTAAGCATAATTTTTGAACAGAAAGCAGTTTTTGAAAAAAACAAACAAAGAACATGGTCACTGTCATCACTGCTCTTGCAGTCAGACCCTGGTGAATCAGGCTGTACATAATCTTACTTATTTAACCTTTACTTATTTGTTTCACATCAAGATCATCAGCATCATCATGAGAAAAGTCCTCCACTTCAGAGTTTTCTTCCGCTATTGCAATCTTTTTACTTGTGACAGAGAAATATGCTATCTCATTTAGAAAAAAAAAAAAAATCAGCGTAGACTAATTTGTACCACAGGCTAGCACTATTGATGGACTGCTGATTTCTTCTCAAATTTGTTGTGCTATGTTATTTTACTTTTCCATCTTCACTTTGCATGAACAATTAAAACTTCCCATTATGTTCGTAAATGGCTACTTCCTGTTTAGAAGCATTTTGGTTTGTTACTATTGCTAAAATTTGTCAAATTTTGATGCCGTATTAAAACTACAAAGGTTAGTAAATATAAATTCACAAATTGAAACCATGACAATGATATTTTGTACTTTGTCCACTTTACTCTCTGGATCAGCTGAAGAAGGCCTTTGCTTAGATGGCAGCTATCTTAACTTTACAGTTTGTGCTTTTGATATAACTTGATGTCAGAAAAAGTGTCCACAAATGAGGACAGCAGGTCTCTGTTAGGAACAATGAAGTATAAGGGGCAGAGAATCCATCATCATTGCACTCCTATAACAGTGCCTGATTCACAAAGGACAGTTGTAAAAAGATACGAAATTGATTCAGCAAAACCAAAGATCACTTTACTTTTTATCCGCACATTCTCCCTTCTCTGTTACATCTGCTGCTGTCTGTCTGAGTGGATGTGATGAGCTGAGTGATTGCAGGTGTGCTGGAGCTGGAGCAGAGCAATCATCAGCTGCAAGTCATCCAGCCATCAACCAGCCTACAAGAGCTCAGTCCTGCCAGAACCACGCTGCCAGATCGTAAACTCTGCTCAGCCAGTACGCTTCTAGCCGC
>JAQLOL010014269.1:0-11957 GCA_029783665.1 Naso thynnoides
TAAAACATTAGTTAAAGTTAAACCAGTTAGTGGCTGATTTTATAAAAAAATATAAACCTGAGGGCCTTTAAAACCATATATTGCAGGTCATTCAACAACATTTACTGCTGTCGTAAAGGTATTTTCATAATGTTAAGGATTATTTTCACAATCTGGATTTTTAAAAAAAGCACAGAAAAAAAAAAAGGAAAACAACTTAACGGTTTCTCAAGTTGTGACTATATTTTCCAAACCAGGTAGCGAATAATAAGACACGTCCTCACTCTCTTCGTAAAACACAGACACAGAAGTGTCAAGTTATTCTGTATGAAAATGTACAGTAACAATAAACAGATTAATTATTGGTTTATTAGAATGCTTAAACTACTGCAGTCTTATGCAAAAGCAATGCAATAACACCTGTCTTCAGAAAACCTAAAAAATATGGCTTTATACGGAGTGATGTTTCTAATAATAAGTCTACTCCTATTAATACAAATGGGGTGGACAAAAAACTTCAAATACTCCTCAATAAGATGAAATTTGGCTCACAGACTGCAGCCTCCAAAAGCCATCCCAAAGTTTATTAACAACAGTCAGCCATGCAACTTACTGAAATAAATTGGTTCCAACCCTAAAAAATTGTTCCCCTCCAGAACCAAAAAGTAGCAGGTTTTCCTTAGTAACCAAAGTGGGCGTGTCCAGTTATACAGTTCACTGTGCCATGCGCAACACCCTTGTCGATGACTGCAATCGATTAATAGTTGCGCTCAAAGCTGATGGAATCACAAACTGGTTTGTTATGATGGCACTGACGTGCCAAGAATCTAAAATGAAACTGGTTTAAGCACCAATACTAATTTGTTGGGAAAACACCCCACTGGAGGAACGAATGAGGGTTAGATTTAAGGATTTAAAACACATGCAGGCCTGTAGAGCTCAAACTGCAAAAGTTTAGAAGACTCAAACTGAATAATGTGACTGAAATCATAAACACATTCTGCACTGAAAGACTGCGCGCTTGCTTAGCATGAACTGTAAGTAGAGCTGAAGAGCACAGCATGAATTATACTTAGACTCCTCATGCTAAACTTAGACTTTATACTGCACTGACCTCATGACGTGTAGAGCTGCAATGACTGATCAAACTATAGAAAATGTATCTCCAACTTTGATTATTGAAGAATTGTTTCAGTCACTTTTCAAAGAAAACAGTGAAATAAACTGCTGGTTTAGCCTTGTAAACATGAGGATCTGCTGCTTTTCTGGGTTATTTATGAAAATAAACGAAGAGTCTTTGTGTTTTGGGTTGTTGTTTGGACAAAAGAAGCAATCTGAAGAAGTCACATTGGGCTCTGGGACATCAAAATGAGCAATTTTTACATTTTTTTGACATTTTCAGAGTCTCAAGTCTTTGCTTTCAAGTCCTAAGTAAAGACAGTCCAAATTCCTATACTTTAGCACTCTTCTTATCTATTAAATTTACACCAATCATGAATGCTTTTTTGAAAAATGTATTTACTTAAAAAAGCATTAAGACAAGGCAACAAAATCCACTTCTTTATGTTTTGCTCTTAAACTTGACTGGATGATGTCAGTTGCTTCAAACAAAATGGATCTTGGGCAAAAAAGTGCTGACTCTGCTCAGAGTGAAAGCACTAATGGTAGTTGACTCAGGGAATATATTGATTCACGGCCCCCTATTAAATAACAGAAATTTCACGCATTTTCAGGTCAAAAGGCTCATACCAAGTTAAAGTCTAAGTCTGACTCTGGTCCAAGTCATGTGACTTGAGTCCACACCTTTGCATTTCATGGAATACACACTTAATTGTTAATATAATCGGGAAAATTCATATGTAATGAAAACAATGTAGTTGATGCACATGTGCAACCCACCAGGCCAGAAGCTCATGCAGGTGTTTGCACATATTTTGGCAGCAGGGAGTCGCATTTTATGAGTTTACTGTCTGCAGATGCGTCGCTTTGCCGCCTCCTGCTATTAAAGCGCATTACTGACACGCCTGAGTTTAACTTTGCGCTTCTGCGTTGTCTCTAAGCACCACAGCGTGGGTTTTGTATTCAGTGAGGGGAAAAAAATGGATCTGAATCTCATTTAAGTCACCTCAGTGCTTGTTAGTAAACATGCCGGTGTGTTAACTGTACCTTTTCGTCTTCGTCTTCCTCACTGTCTTCATCCTCTGCTCTCTTCTTGTCGTCCTCCACCTCGTTGACACCTTCAAAGTCCGAGCTGTGGCTATCACCTCCATTCCCACAGGAAACTTTAATTTGCAGCACAGCTGTCACTTCTTCGTCTCCCTCGGACAAGGTGTGTGAACCTGACGACGACCGACTCTCGCTGCTTCCACGCACCGCAAAACGCTGCTGCTCCATTTCGCCACCTGATGTTTATCAGTGTTTACACGCAGAAGTCGAACCCATTCAGACGCGACGTCAAAACACGCCGCAGTTATTAATTAACCTGTCAACGCACCTGTCCAGTGAGGTCATTCTCTTCAGGAGGCGCGAGCCCATAAAAGGGTACACTTTTTTTCTTGTAGTGAGTAAAAACAAAGTCACGACGTTGTCCAAAGTCAGTGTTATTAAAACATTTACCGACCCCGCTTTGAGTCACGGCGAGCGCGAGGCGCAGGTCTCCTCCTCAGGTAAAAGTTGCCTCGTTTTCGGTCGGCGGCTCGTCACTTTCCGGGCAGCGCGAGCCCACGCTGCTGTCACCGACTTCACGCACCAGTGCAGACCTCAGCCCCAAAACAAACTCCGCCCACTACGTGCGAGGGGAGGGCCAATCAGAACGCTGCTCATGACAAACCAAACAGAGACCGTTTTAATCTAATTAAAGATTTAAATGTTTGGTCTGCTCCGGCAATTATATATGTTTTTGTTTGTTTGTTTGTTTGTTTGTTTGTTTGTTTTTGGTCTGCATTGTTTAATTGCGAATTCAGGATGCGACGTTCACATGTGCAACACAACCAGATGGTTACTTAAGTAATGCTGTACTTTACTTGAGTATTTGAACTTTATAGATGTAGTTTTTGTTTTTGTTTTTTTTTACATCTAAGAGACAAATTCCGTCTTTTTTAAAAACTTAACTACACTTATCTGACAGCTTTATTTACTTTCCATACAGATTTTTTTTGTCTGTTGATCTCTGATTTGATTATTTAGAATGCTTACATTTCTGATAAAATGAAGGATTAAGTCTTCCTATATTGGCAGGATACATTTTCCTCCTTTTGAAGAGAAGTACAACTAATTAAAACTATGTAAAAAGCCTCTTGAATTATCTGGGTGATGGATAAACACAGATCGGTGGTTGATCATTTTTCTCTCATTGGCAGGATTGTTCTTACAATCATAAAGTAAAAAATCTAAAATAAATAAAACCATATTTTGAAAAGACTTAAAAGCTTCCAACCAACCTAGAAGGACTCCCCAGTCAAAGAGACATGATTCATTCCTCATTTAAAAAAAAAATATATTTTTTTTTTTTAAATCCTCAGAACAGAGAATGCTACAGGTTGTAGGTGTCACTGAACAAGACACCAAAGCTCTGAAAGCTCATCAGCTCTTTGGATGAATTTGAATTATACTGGGGAAGAAAAATTTTTTATTAAAAGTGCAGAGATGCATGAATGTAAACTGAAGCAGAAACCTGAGTGCAGGTGCAGGGAAAACAAATAAAAGTTTTAAAGTCCCAGATGTGTGTGATATATTCAACTCGCAGGCAGCCTGATGATAAAGTCATCACAGGCTTTGTTTCCTCCTGCAAATGACAATAGACATTTCCCAGAAGAGCAGTATTGTATTACACTGTTTTTATCTATCTGGTTGTTTTCTAAAGGTAAGTCACTTAATCCCTGTGCACAGGTGTAGTGTAGCATTGTTATCACACATGTGGCAGCAGGAGCTCAGGCTCAACACACAGGACATCCACTAGAGGGCAGACCTTTACAAATGATTTCACAAATAGATCATTATTTATCATACTGTAGATGAACATATTCTTATGGAACAGATTGGATGAGTTAACAACAGACAAATGTTATTTGTCACTTTTCATGCCTTTATTTATTTTCATTAAACCTAATTAGAAACAAATTTGCAAGGGTTCCCATGCAGGTCAGTGAGTGCAGTATTTTTACTGACTTTTTTAGGACCCCACCCCTGTGTGAGGTCAGCAGCCACACCCAGAAAACATCTTTCTGGCTGCAAATATTTGCGCAAGAGATAGATTAGTGCTCATAGGCTAGGGCTTGAGAGAGAGAGAGAGAGAGAGAGAGAGAGAGAGAGAGAGAGAGAGGCTTTGTGAGCAGAGGAGAGTTTTGTGATTTAGTGTTTTGTAGTTGCCCTGGGTTTTGCCTCTCGGACTTCAGACATGTTGCCTTACATGACTGATGAGGATTGCTGGGGCTGCATGGAGAGAAAACTGCTTGATTTTAATTATTTGAACTTTTCCTAGAAAGACGCAACAATTAAACATTACCAACGATTTATTAAAATTTGTCTTTAATCAGGAACAGAGCACATTAGGAAACACTGATGTCAAAGTGTAGCCAAAAGGCTATTGTTCATTGCAACTCATGGACAGACGTTTCAAAGTCAAAAAATGGTACAAGGTGGAAAAGGAAACTTCTCTTTGCAGTAAAGATATGTCATATTTGTTTGTTTGTGCATTAGTCGGCAGCAGTTAGCAGCATTTAGGTTATATTTAGCTTTTTATTTGTATTTTTAAATGCTGCTATCGAGAGCACAATAACCAATATCTTTTCTTTTTGTTTGTCATTACATCGCTCACCTTCGAAAATAAATTCCAACTTTTGTTTATGAGCAAACAGTAGAGATTAACAACTGAAACTGTTTAAAAATAACACAACCAATGCCAAAATAATGAAAACAAAACAGCTCTGTTTACAGTTAATAGCACAACTGCCCTCTAGCCTCACTGTCAAACCTGAACTCCTCATGCAGAGAATCTAAAAAGACTTCCTCCTTTTATAATCCTTATTATGTCAAGGTCCACTGAGCTCCACAGAGCAAACTCACTAAGTGTTACACGCAGCCATTCTAGATATGATGTTGACTCTGTAACGTGTCAACAACAGAGAAAGTGTTGACATTCAGACGGATCCCGGCTAAATAGCTTTTTTGCATGTTTGCTCACCATTAAGACTTTTGAAAGCCAAGATTAGAGGATATATTGGTAACATTTATATGAAGATAAATAATTCTAAAAAAGAACATCCTCAGAACAATTTAGAAAGGTACAGAATAAAAATAAAAAAGAATCAAGAAAGATTTATTGTCATTTTTGCAGTGGAAAAAAAAATCTGATTTAACTAACTTCCAGAGACATATTGCTGCTGCCACTGACATGATTTGCCAGTCGGTGGATGCCATAGGCAGAGATCGTGTCACAGTCTGCCGCACTCAGTTCAACTCCCACATATTTTTAGGCTGTCATTAACCCTGTCAATGGACTTCATTTCCCAGTGTTCTCCTGTGCTTTGTCTCCCCACCTGCCTCATCTGTGTTGATTGTATTTAGTTCTGTCTGCCTCAGCTGTGTCTTGTTAGTCGTTATCCCTCATGTTGCCTATATCAGTCTTGTCTTCCCATGTCAGTCTTGTTGGAGCATTGTTATCTCATTAAACTCCCTGTGCTGAGGTTTTGAATACCATCTGCCTGGCTTTCTGCATTTGGGTCCTCCACACCAACACCACATCGTGACATAGGGCAGTTTATTTTTGTCATCGCTTGACACATTTGATAAGTTGCGCTTGACAAAAATGATAGAATTTCAACCAAAAAAAGTGTCGCTGGACATTTAATTTCATGTTGCATACCTGGAGAGTTGTGTTCTGTCATGGACATCGTCACATTTTGTTGCTTAAAGTGATTGGGTAGTGTTAGCCTCACTATGGCAATGGCTTCAACTGAACTGTCTTGATGATATTCTAATGTTTGTGTCAGATATGATTATCATGGGCACGACTGAAACCCTTCGCCAAAGCATAAACAGGAGACGCTGCACTACTTCTCATTCCTGTCAAAATATGTTGAGCAAAGAAGCATAAATTGGCCTTTTTTCTGATGGTAAGGAGTGTGTCTCTGTGGTACGCAGTTTGCGCCTCCAAAAGCCTCAAAAAGCCTCAAAAATCCTCCTCCAAATGCCTTGCTTTTGTCAAAAAAAAATTACTATTATTGTGAAAGTTATTTTAAAAATGTTGTTGGTCCAAAATGTTTTATTTCGTTCACTTCTGTTTGTGATGGCTAAAGGCTTGTGAGCCAGTTACATAATGACATTGGTATCATGTGGTATCTCTGTGCCGTCAGTGATCAAATTTCTCCGTGGCGATTGTTCGAGTCGTCTGCAAGGACCTTTCAGCACTGCTAATGCAAATTATTTAAATATATAAACATTTGTATTTAAACTCAGGTATTTTTAGCAGTGCAAACTGCATCATCTGTCACTCTACCACACACTGCTTGAGGCCAAATACCTCAATAACTCTTCAACGGATTGCCATGTTGGCATCTTGTACAGACATTCATGGTTCCCAGAGGATAAATCGTACTGACTTTGGTGATCTCTAGTACCACCATGAGGTGTACATCTGTGGTTTTTAGTCAAATATTGTCAGCTGCTGGATGGATTGCCACGACAATGGGCACAAACATCCAGCAAAATAATTACATTATACTTGAAAAATAATGACACACATGGCCTCAGTTGTGCTAATTAGCAAATATTTGCACACCAAATTAAGATGTGTGCATGGTAAATACTGTACCTGCTAAACATCAGCATATCAGACATTTTACTTCACGTGTTGTGGCCCCGTGAGGCTCAGTAGGCGTTTGTTTGTGTAAGAGGTGTTGTCAGTGGACAGAATTGCTTATGATGGTTTTTAATTACTGAATCAACTAAACGACTGAATGATAAACCCTCCTTGAGCCTGCCTAAATCAAACATATGTCTCAATGTGCTGCCGTTGGTCTTTGTTTCAGCTCATTTGGAAATATTGGAGGCTGAATCACACTCTCCTTTAAAATCTGTAATACCTGGTTTAAGTATTTATGCTTGACTGTAGAGACATCACTGATTTAGAAATTAAACTTCAGCAGAATGTGTTATCATTGTGATTTAAACGAGCCTTACTCACTCCACTCTCACTCTGGACATTTTCCAGACTGAAAATGCTCCATGCACACTTTTAGAAGATAACTCTTAAAGGCTAAAACCGCTTGATGCAAATGTCATTCGGTCAGCTATATCTGAGGATCTCCTCTCCTCTCACCTCTGCCTTTTTCCTCTTCGAGTACAAAAATCCCCTCTTCAAATGGCAAATCAAAATATGTTTCATCCGCATTCAGAGTGACACAAGAAAAAAACAAACAGGAAAAATTAAGGGGAAAAAAATGGGATGAAACTGGGAGTAATAAAAAAGAAACTCAGAAACACACAACTGTTATTATTCTGATGATTATCTGTCTTTTTTAATCTGGCGTCATCATCAGGTCAAAGCTTAAATGTGTCCAAAACTTGCAAAACTGTTAAAGACCTAATATTAGCAAACCTAACAAGCATCAGCTGTACTTTGTGTTTGGTGTTCATAAGCAAGTTTCAGCTCGTTTACCTATAATTTAAACTAATGAAATCGCCACAGATTTTTATTTGACCCCATCCTTTTTCAGTTTAAGTCACTGTCTGCCTGCTTTAGGTAAATTAAAATAACAAACTATGGGGGATGTTTGTGTTTGTGGCCTAAAATAGACAAAGATGAGTTATGCTGCTTGTATCACATACATGTGCCATTTAAGTCTTTGAGCCATTATGTGGAAAGTTCAAAGTTAATAAGTTTTGTTATATTTTGGTTTCAAGAAAGTGGACTTTGCCAGTCAGCAGTCATTCAAGAATGAGGATATGAACTCATCCAGCATCCACATATAGCGCCATGTTGACAATTATGATCATTGCTGTGGTCCACTTCCTGAAAGTCCAAGATGTTGATTTTTGCAAAGAATGGACTAGTATGTGTTACTGCTGTGGACTCAGTGTGTAAATGTCAGAGCGGACTATGCTGAGGTTTTCTAAAAGTGACTCTGTCTACCTTCGGCCATGAATTTATCAATCATACCTTGTCACTCTCATACTATCTCTGTCAATACTTTTTTTGTTTTTACCATTGTTTTACCATTTATTGTTTTGTTTGTCTTGACAGAAGCTTTTAGTCACAAAGCAGGCCTAACTTTAGGAAAAGAAAAAAAAAGAAGGAAAAAAAAGTTGTTCCTGTTTTGATTGTTGGTGTTGCTTTTGTTTAAGATTAATTGAAGAAAACAAAAATGCTTCTCACTAAATTCTGTATGGCTCTTTGGATATTAATCCTCATCTTGAAATTTACTGAGATGCAAGATCCTTGTTGCTTTTTCTGAAACTCATCATGGTCGCATGCTGCATGATGCTCCAGGTTAGTGCACACACAGGCTCTCCACAGGAGGGCGCTGTTTGTTGATGTTAAAGAAAAGAGGTTATGGTTGGCCTCGTGCTGTGTTCTGAATGTTGCAATGAAAAGCAAAACATGTGGGCTAAATTTTCTTCAGCTGTTGATGTTCTCGTGTTTTTTTCAGCAACGCAAAGTTTGCGTAGGTTGGGTGAGGATTTGAAGCCACTGATAAAAAACAGCCATAGGTTCTGTTCTTATTATCTGGACTGTGTCACACATCAAGCCTGATAACAGGTGACTACAGAGAAGTTATTTTGAATCATGACGTCATTTCTATGCACTTTAAAAACAGTCAGGAAGTCAGATGAGATAAAATCTTATTATTGAAATACAACTTGTCAAAGAAATAATAAGAATTGATTGAGGTCATGAAAATTTGTGCAGCTGTCTTCCAACCAAAAACTACGAAATATTCAATAAAACCTTGTGTATAAAAGCGATTAATAGTAATTTGAAATATATTTTTTATTTGCTATAATTTCTAATGTAATGGCATATAAAAACTTTCAAAGTATCTTGCTTTGGACTTTTTTTTGCATTTTTAAGCCTATAAAACTTACAATCAGCAGTTTATCTGCACAATGTGTTCATTCTGTTATTGTAAAATGAAGACATTTACTGAAGAGATGATTAGTAAATGCCGTGCTTTCTGCTCTGTATGACTGACACAACTCTAAAGGATTCTGATCAAAGCAAAACAACATGAGAGGAACCAACATGATCTTTCATCTCTTGTAGTCACACAGAGCGCTGCTGATGTTTGGGATGATAAGAGTAAAGGTGGGGGAAATTTACGTATAAGAAAAACATGAGTAGGCAGACCTTTACTTGCTTAGCGGAAAATGAATTTCCTGTTCAGAGGATCTTTGAAATGCTTCTTTTCTTATTTTCGTCACTACTTTTGATACAAAATGTATCAGCTCCACTAATTTCAGTTTTTGAAAACCTCCAGCAGCACATTTGTGAGGCAGACGTGTCGTCAGCAGCTTCTGTTTCACATCTAATCAGTTGACCTTTTTAAGGTCAGTCCACCTTGAATGAGTTAAGCAGCAACATGCAAAATCCAAACTTTACACTTCAGCTTGTGAAGTGTTCAGAGCAGTGTTAAGATCGCAATCTTGATAAACTGCTTTAATAAAATTCTTCGGGCCTGTTAGCTGAAGTCAGTGAGGTGAGAACTGAACTTCCTGTGTTCTTGCAGTTCAGCACTGAGGGAGGAACGTGCAGCCAAAAGTATACACGAGTGTTTTGTCCTCTCCAGAATAACATATGAAAACATATAAACTCTCTTGTTAATACTTGTTGTTAGTGTTTTTACTGTTATTTGTGCCACTTTACTAAAACTTCCTCAGCCAAACACAGGTGCAGTCTGCTTTTTTATTAGCCTACTGCAACTCAAAAGGAGTGTGACAGCCAACTCACCCAGTTGAGTCAGGTTATGCACTTTGTTAAATATATTCCACGAAAAAAAAAAAACGTGTTTAAATTTCTCAATTCATTATGTGAAGTTCATGCAGAACAAGGAACTTGCGATCACCCCTACACTGCCTGACTCCTCTTTAGAAAGAGGAACTAACAAGACAACAACTCATGGAGGTTATTTATAACCTGTTATAGCCTGTATCATAACTCAGTGAACAGGAGTTAAGTTCATGATCTCCCCAAGAGGTCCTTCTGGTAGCTGCTTTGGAGCCCAAACTCAAACTTGCAAGTAAAGATTCCTTACAGACGCATTTAAAGTTACATAAAATGCTCTGCTTTGAACATAAATTTGTCTGATATGATTTGTCCATTTGAATAAAAAGAGACGGCTCCTATCTTCTACAAATGTTGTTGCAATTCACCTGCATTTTTAAACCATAATCTCTGCCATTCATGTTGAAACAGGATGTAGAAACACATAGGGTACATGAAGGTTGCTTGGTGTTGGTAATTCACCCTTCTAAAGAGAACGTCCACATTTATTTGGTCAAAAAAGGCTGAGCGAAAGAGAACAGGGAGCCATCAGCTGTGGAAATGAAAGTTTTCACGCCTGGAAAAATAATTCCTTACAAGTGTTACCTTCCCAGCATGAATATTAGTGTGAAGAAGGATTTTGACACAGACGATCTTTTTAACTAACGTCACACATTTTCAGCTACTTTCTGTAACGTTTATTGAATATGGATAAAATGTCAACTAACGCAATATCTCACAGATGAAGCTATTTTGGTCAAAATGGGCGGGGTTTATGTAACCTATGTGGCTGATGTCGACAAAGTGACATATAGGAACGCTGGTATGGTCCTTAAAGTGCAAACACATAACCGAAAGAAAAAAAAAAAGGTAATTTTGGCGTTTTTGGTCATGTGCACGTAAACAGATACTGAATAATTTTTAAACCCTGTACAGTTTATTATCACTAGAATGGCCATCAGGGTCATTTTGAGTCACATTTATATATCATGTAACTTTGTTGAATTAAAAATCATAGTGCTGCTGGTCCCTGAATTTTCCTAAAAATGTCTGTATTTTCATTAAAAATGTTATTTATTCAAATTGGACAATAGGCAAAGAAAATATGATCATTTTACCGATTTCGGCCACAGGTGGTCAAAATGACCACACAGATTTTGCTGTGGTGAAACTGGTACATTTTCGTGCGGTGGCCTCTGCATCTTGGTTGTCTGGCAACCATTATTGTCTCTGTTAAAATAAAACTGAGAAGTGGTGGTGAGCTCCACTTACAGAGGCAATTTTTGTCCCCTAAGCAGCGCAGCAAAGTAGAGCTCATCCGAGCGGATCTGAATGATCCATTTCCAATGAAAGTGGGACATTTCTCTACCTCCTTGCCATATCTTCAGGTTTTATTACATTTTAAAAAAAGATATCCTTACACAATAAATCCATTACTCTCTATTTTGGGTATTTATCATGAGAGATAATAGAATTTGGAATCTGGCAGTCAAAACAACCACTCATGACCTTTAGAGTAAGTCTGGAATTGTGGCGCTTCTGGTGTTATGGGACAAAAATTACTCTTTACTGTTTTCACTCTATCATGATGTAATTGTTATGATCTTTAGGGGTAAAACAAGTATGCGTATGACACATGTCAAACACATGCTCATGTAACAACACACACTAAAGGCATCTCGACATACAGCATCACGGGTCAGTGGCTGCAGAAAAGCAGCAGTTCGATCACATTTGGCTCATTCCAGCTACCATACAGCATGCAGACTTTTTTCTGTCAGTATGACACATCTGGGTGACATGTCACTCTGCAGCGTGGCAGGTGTGTGCTGCAATTTAGGCCTCTGATTATCTTCAGCTTTAATCCCCACTTTTGGCATTCAGCTGATAGCAGGAGTTTAAAGCTCATTAAGGCTTTTATAGGACACAAGACTCCAGAAAACATGAATTTAGCCAACATTAATTTGCCTCTGTCTGCTCATTTTGCATTTACATTTGC